>UESW01004084.1:384292-407212 GCA_900491605.1 Calamus simplicifolius
TTATCTAGAATTTATTGATTAATTTGATTAGTTTCAGATCCTTGAAATTTGAATTTTTTCTGAAACTATTGTGGAGTCGACACCTGCAGTTTGTGGAGTCGACACCTTCATATTTTGATGTTCTGTCTGGGCAATTAGAGCCGACTCCGGCTTCTGCAGAGCCGACTCTAATTCGGGCGCTGACAGATTTTCTGGTTCGGAGCCGACACCTCGCTTTGCGGGAGTCGACTCTAAGAGGAACTAGGTCAAAATAAAAAGGCGAGTCGACCCAAACAACCCTATCGTCTCCTAACCTTTCTAAAACCGTTCCAAACTGATTCCAACTCCTCCAAACCCCTCAAATCTTCAATAACTCATTCCAATCGAATCCCATGGCTCCTAAGAAGCGTGCTATCATCGGTGGTTCGCCGTTCCCACAAGAAAAAGGACGATTCATAGGCAACCCTCGTCATCTTCATCATCTGCCACCCAAGATGCTTCTCCACCTTCACCATCTTCTCCACGGGTAGATCAATTAGCGGGTAAGGCCATTACAACTGGAAGAAAAGTAGATTTCGATTTTTTTTTCGGAGGGCTTCGCTATTGGTCGATTATTGAAGGAAATGGGATGGGAAAAGTTTGCTCTTTAGATGTTCCTACATACCCTGCCCTTGTGAGAGAATTTTACAATGATTTATGTAGAGGAGAGGGAGGTTTAGTGAGTTTTGTAAGAGGAACCAAAGTGATAATCACAGCCGAGATTCTTGGAAATTTATTGGAGATGCCTACTATTGGACTTGTTGAGTATCAACATGATGATAGAGGAGGTGCCCTATCTAGGATGTTAGGGAGAGAAGTATCTGAGTTTGAAGAAATCATGGCTAATCAACTAAATTTGGAACTCAGTTACTTCATAATATTGTGGAAGAATATTGTTTCCTAAAATTGGAAGGTTTGAATATGTCTCGGAGCGAGATATCTTATTGATGGACTGTATCATTACTGGAAAGCCTTTAATTTAGCTGGAATGATGATTGGTTATATGGCAGAAGCAGCAACTAAGAAGAGATCAACACTGCCATATGGTATGATTCTGACATTAGTTTTTAGAAGCCAAGGTGTGCTAATAATGGATAATGAGCCACTAAGAAAATTAAGGCACAGATTACTACAGTGTCTCTACAATTCACCGCATGGGCTTCAGAAAAGAGAATAATATTGGATAAAAAGAGGACAAGAGACCAGAGCAGAGGAAGTTAGAGTTGAGGAGGCCAGAGCAGAGGATATTCCTGGACCATCTACTGCTGGACCTTCAGAGGCTGGACCGAGCACTCATCCTTCACCTCCACATCAGTCAGCCTTGGTATCTGGAAGATTTTCAGAGGAGCAGCTTGATCAGCTCAGAGCCCTACTACTGAGCATGATTCAGAAATGAGAAGTGAAATGAAATTGATATCTGCTAAGCTTGACATGATAGTTTCTACTTTGGATAAATCAGTGAATGCCATGTCATCTGAGCTTCAAAAGATTTTTGAAAGACTAGAAGGGATAGCAGATGGATCAAGAGTCTATTTAGATGCTACTGGTCAGTTGAAGAAAGATCTTGATATTGCTGTCGCTCAAGTTGAAGCTTGTCTTGAAAAATTTAAGAAGGACCAAAAAGATGAGATCATGGAAATGATTGGTCATTTGAAGAAAATTTTTTAAAGCATGTTTGATTTTGATACCCTGTCTTATCCTAGTTTGTATCTTAGGATTTCTTGCTTTCTTTACTTTGATAGCTTGTATCTAGGAATTTTGGTTTACTGTGAGTATACTTGAATATGTTACTTTACTATGAATGTACTTGAATTGTCACATGTAATGAATCTTGCATTGAAATACAATTATCCTTTTATTGCAAATTTGTCTATGAGAACCAATTACCATCTCTATGATTGAATGAACCAACAACCCCGCTCTGATAACCTTCTTTATTATTTTTAAATTCACCTTATTGCTGATAACAAAAAAGGGGAGAAGAAAATTGTATATGCATAAAAGAAATAAGAATGGAAGAATATAAGGATATAAGAATGGAAGGAGTATAAGATTTCAATCTTTTGGCATATCTAAAAAGGGGAGAGAAATTTTGAGATTTATAAATTCTAATCAATTTGTATCAATCGATTTCAGTTTATTTACTAGGGGGAGTTATTCAATGCAGGGGGAGCTTAATAATTTCCTACGTAAAGTTAAATTATCTTAATTGATGTTTATAATAGGACTCAAGTATCTTTTTTGATTCATTTTGAAAATTGGCATCAAATTCTCTGTTAGGAAGTTTTAAAGCTTTAACAATGTCTATAACTCTTAATTCAAATGAATTTTTAATGCATATACTCAAAGTTTTTGTCATCATCAAAAAGGGAGATTGTTGACCCAATTGTTGATTTTGATGATTAACAAAACTATTTGAGTATAACATTTGAAGTTACTATGATTTTGATTAAGTTTTTCAGTTTATGATATGATTTATTAATCAAAATGATAAGATAAATCAAGTTCTAGTTCGAATCTAATGTCAAGGTAAGATTTTAGACATTAGAGTCGACACATGGAATCACAGAGTCGACTCCGAAAAACGGCATGGACTTAGAGTCGACTCCCGGACTGTTAGAGCCGACTCCAACAGAAAAGACAGAACGATGGTTTTTCTGGCCATGACTTAGAGTCGACTCCAGGACTGTTAGAGTCGACTCCAAAGATTTTGTGTCGACCCCAGAAAAGTCAGAGACGACTCCAGCTCAAGCGATTTGGGGATTTTCGATTTAGAGCCGACTTCAAAATGTCAGACGTGACTTCAGAACTGTCAGAATGACTCTAAACTTTACTTTTATCTTTTTAATTCCAACGGCTATTGCTATTTTGGATCTAATCCTTCTTACACTTGTTTCTAACGGATAGTTTTAAACTATTTATGGATTAAACTGATCTATAAGAAGAGGGTTTGCTGCATCCGAAAAAGAAGAGACAAAAAGAAAATAATAGAGAAAATCTTTGAAATCATCAGAAAAGAAAAGAGGGAAGATTCGAGAGGAAAGATTATACTGATTCCCCAAAAGAAAGAGAGAGATTCCAAGCTTTCATAGCTCCATTTTGAAGAATCTCAAGAAAAGAACCAAGCCCTAGTTTTCTGATCTTCGGAGCTTCAAGAGCATTCTAAAGGAAGATCCATCCAAGAGAAGAGAAGAAGCAAGCCACCAAGATCTGCAAATCAGGCTTTGATTCCTATCTCTTTATTTGTGTTCTATCATTGTATATTTGCTCATTGGAGGAGCCTTTGTTTTGTAAAAATGATTATTGTTTGCTGGGTCAATCGGATGATTGATTCCTTTGAGGCTGTTAGCCTTGTGCAAGCAGTTTGCTTGTGGTGTAAGGTTTTGTGCTGGTGAGCCTTGAAAACCAGCTGGGTTCGTTGTGCACCCAGAAAAACAAGTTCGAGTTGTGAGCTTGCAAAATAACTCTATTGTAATCAGATTGATTATAGTGTGGACCCAAGAGATACTTGGGAGTGGACGTAGGTGTAGGTACACCGAACCACTATAAAATCTTCTGTGTTTGCCATGATTGTCTCATTATCTTTAACTCTCCATTTGTGCATATTCTGTTTTAATTTGTATGAATCTAAGTTTTTATTTCCCTGGGGTTTGTTTTTCAAAAGAGTTTAATTTTTTGAAAAACCCAATTCACCCCCCCCCTCTTGGGTTGCTATCTGGACCAACAAGCCGCGATGCCGACGAGCTCCTTTTGAATCACCTCGGGGGTTTGTGTGCTGCCCAAGTGGCGACTCAACCGGGTACGGAGCTGTTAGGGTCTTAACCAACTCGGGCACCACCGTGCCAGGGCCGAGTGGTGTCCTGTTAGCCGCGATGCCAGTAAACTCCTTTTGAACCACCTTGGGGGTTTGTGTGCCGTCCGAGTGGCGACTCGATCGGGTACGAGCTGTTAGGGTCTTAACCGACTTGGGGGCACCACCGTGCCGGGGCCGAGTGGTGTCCCGTTAGTTGCGATGTCGGCGATCTCCTTTTGAACCACCTTGGGGGTTTGTGTGCTGCCCGAGTGGCAACTCAACCGGGTACAAAGCTGTTAGGGTCTTAATCGACTCGGGGGCACCGTCGTGCTGGGGCCGAGTGGTGTCCCGTTAGCTGCGATGCCGGTGAGCTCCTTTTGAACCACCTCGGGAGTTTGTGTGCCGCCCGAGTGGCGACTCGACCGGGTACGGAGCTGTTAGGGTCTTAACCGACTCGGGGGCACTGCCGTGCCGGGGCCGAATGGTGTCCCATTAGCCGCGATACAGCGAGCTCCTTTTGAACCACCTTGGGAATTTTGTGCTGCCCGAGTGGTGACTCGATCGGGTACGGAGCTGTTAGGGTCTTAACCGACTCGGGGGCACCGATGTACCGGGGCCGAGTGGTGTCCCGTTAGCCGCGATGCCGGCGAGCTCCTTTTGCAAGATCTGGTCCTTGGATACAGGGGAGAGTAGGCTGTGACATCGGAAGGGACCCCTTTATTACTCATACTCCAGGGGAATACATCATTGATAATATTGGCGGAGGTATTCGCATTCCAGGTACGTGGAATAGGTCGCCCGTCGAGCTCTTCTAGTTTGTATGCCCCCCTGTGAAGTGTCTCGGCGACACGATAAGGACCCTCCCAGTTGGGGGATAGCTTGCCCCCCTCTGTAGGCTTGGATACCTCAGCCTTCCTCAAAACCAAGTCCCTGCGGCGAAAGACCTTGGGACGAACTCGGGCATTATAGTACTTGGCCGCTCACTGACGGAAGGTCGCCATGCGCAGCCTCGCCCGGTCATGTGCTTCATCGATGAAGTCTAGATCAGCTCATATCAATGCGGAGTTGCTTTCTTCGTTGAAGGACTCCACACGCAGACTGAGCAATCCGATCTCAACAGGAATGATGGCTTCGGATCCGAAGACGAGGCTGAAGGAGATTCGCCCGTTGGGGCTCTAGGGGTCGTGTGGTAAGCCCATATCACACTGGGGAGCTCCTCCACCCATCGACCCTTGGACCCGCCTAGCCGGGTCCTGAGCCCTTGAGGATGGTGCGATTTATGACCTCGGCCTCTCGTTGGTCTGGAGATGGCCGACAGAGGTGAATCGGTGATGAATGCCTAACACGTCACAGAAAGCCTTAAATGCTTCATTGTTGAATTGGCGGCCGTTGTCATGATGAGGGTATGAGGTAAGCTGAAACGGCATATGATCGACTTCTAGAAGAAGGCTTTGATCTTACTTTTAGTGATCTTAGCCAGTGCCTCGACTTCGACCCATTTGGTGAAGTAATCGATGGTGACTAACAAGAATCTCTGCTGCCCTAAGCTGGGGGGAATGGCCCGAGGATGTCCATTCCCCATTGAGCGAAAGGCTAGGGGGCCAAAAGCGGGTTCAGCGGGGTAGATGGTTGATGCTGGATGTGTGCATGGCGCTGGCAACCATCGCACTTCTGAACTAATTTGGCCGCGTCCTCCTCATAGTGAGCCAGAAGTATCCCTGACGAAGAGCCTTCTGGGCTAGGGACCTGCCCCCCAGGTGATTTTCACAGATGCCTTCGTGGATTTCTCTGAGGTGTAGTCGGCATCGGCGGGTCTATGCACTTAAGCAGGGGATAGGAGAACGACCTTCTGTATAAACGCCCATCCAGGAGGATGAATTTGGAGGCCCTCCACTTGAGTAGTCTAGCTTCGTTGCGGTCATCAGGGAGAGTGCCGTCAGTGAGATAGCGGACATAGGCATCCATCCATGTGGGCCCTTGGGTGAGCGGGAGGACTTCCTCGCTATCCTCTATGCTGGGCCTTTCTAAGCATTCGATGTAGGCATCCCTGGTCATGCCATTGGTAGAGGTAGCCAGACGAGAAAGGATGTGGGCCTTGGCGTTCTCACTCCTGAGAATGTAACTGATACTGAAGTAGGCCAATGGGGAGATCAAGAGCCGAACCTTGCCCAAGTACTGAGTCATAACAGGGTCATGCGCCTCGTATTCTCCGTTAATTTTCCCGGATACGAGTTGCGAGTTGTGAAAGCCCTGAGATGCCTTATTTCGAATTCCTGGGCTAGCCTTAATTCGGCCAGCAGCTTCGTACTCACTTGATTATTTGGTGGCTTCGAATAGAAACCGTAGGGCGCATTCCATCCTCTCTCCGTCCGGCCCGGCAAGAATGAGGCTGGCGCCACTTCCCTGAGAGTTTGATGCACCGTCCATATGAAGGATCCAAGTTTCTCCATCGCCGCTTGGCTTGGGCTCGCGCTGCTCCTTGGTAACTTCCTCAGTCGCCTCATCCGTCCAAGTGCACTCAACCAGGAAGTTAGCTAAGACTTGGGACTTCAGAGCCGATCGTGCCTGGAAGGAGAGGTCGAATTCTCCTAGCTTATAGCCCACTTGGCGAGTCGGCCTGAGGTATCCGGATGGGCCAGGATGGCTCGGAGGGGCTGGTCCATGAGCACCACGATGGGATGGGCTTGAAAGTATGGGCGGTGACGTCGAGCGGAAACTATCAGGGCGAAGATAACTTTCTCTGTCTTGGAGTACCTAACTTCTCGTCATGAGGACCTTGCTCACATAATAGACGGGTCTCTAGGTCCCGCAGCATCAAGATGCACCAAGACCGAACTAACGGCCTCTGGAGAAGCGGCGAGGTAGAGGAAAAGGCTTTCCCCATCCCTTGGCTTAGACAGGAGCGGCAGAGAGGACAGAAACGCCTTTAACCCATCGAAGGCCCTCTGACAGTCGTCTGTCCATTCAAAGCTGCTCACCTTCCGCAGGGCCTTGAAGAAGGGTAAACACCTCTCGGCCGATTTGGAGAGGAAACGACTCAAAGCCACCACTCTCCCCGTCAGTCGTTGCACTTCCTTCTTGCTGGATGGTGGCCTCATGTCAAGGATGGCGCTGATCTTCTCTGGGTTTGCCTCAATCCCCGCTGGTCACATAAAACCCAGGAACTTGCCCGCCGTGACCCCGAAAGCACACTTCTTGGGATTCAGCTTGACTTGGAAACGACGGATTGTTGAAGGTTTCCTCTAAGTCGGCGATGATTGGAGGCGCGGGTGCTCTTTGTCAGCATGTCATCCACATAGACCTCCATATTCCAGCCTAGCTGATCTTGGAACACCCTGTTCATCAACCTCTGGTAGGTTGCCCCCGCATTCTTGAGGCCAAAAGGCATCACTTTGTAGCAATAAATGCCTTTCTCCATCACAAAGGATGTGTGCTCCTCATCATCGGGGTCCATCCTTATCTGATTATACCCAGAGAAGGCATCCATGAAACTAAGGAGCTCGTGCCCAGAGGTAGAATCCACCAGCTGATCTATCCTTGGCAGGGAAAAACTGTCCTTTGGACATGCCTTGTTAAGGTCGGTGAAGTCGATACAAATTCTCCAGCTCCGTTTGCCTTTCGCACCATGACCACGTCAGCTAGTCCGCTAGGGTAATGCGCCTCCCGGATGTGGCCGGCTGAGCAGCTTGTTGACTTCCTCATCAATAGCCTTTTGCCGGTCGGGAGCGAAGCTTCTCTTCCTTTGGCGGATTGGACGGTGCCTTGGGTCAATGTTGAGTTTATGGGTGATCACCTCTGGAGGGATGCCGGGCATGTCAGACGCCGACCAAGCAAAAACGTCCGAGTTAGCCCGTAGGAAGGTTAAGAGGCGCTCCCGGTCCTCCGGGGGGAGGAGTCCACCGACACGCACGGTCTTCGCTGGGTCATTCCAAGAGGAAAAGTTAGGAGGTGCTCGGCTGGTTCTCCTCCCTGGGATCAGGCGCTTCTAAAGTTGATTCAGCCTCTAAAGGACTTGACCGTGTGATAACAAGGCAGGACTGGCTGGTCTCGCGCGCATCTCTCCGACTCCTTCACCATGGGGAACTGCACCAATAAACGCCGGGTGGAGATAACTGCATCCAAAAGATTGAGGCCTGGACGCCCGAGAATGGCGTTGTACGCCAAGGGGACACGCACAACCAAGAACTTCATAATTACGTGCTTTGGCATGGCGGTGTTCCGGCTGTCACAGGCAAAGATATCTCGCCTTCAACCCTTACAGAATCCCCGGTGAATCCGACCAAAGGGGTTGCCACGGGCTGAAGAGAATCGAGATAATCCCATCCGAACAAAGGCATCATAAGTAAGGATGTCAGCTGAGCTGCCACTATCAACTAATATCCTCTTTACAGGGTGCTTGGCGATCGTCATAGAGACGACAATGCCTTCATTGTTTACATTCTTGACAACAGCAGGTCCCCCCCAGAAATTACATTATCTGGCGCCTCCTCCCCCTTGGGCGCTTGGACGAAGGGGCTGCCCCCTAGGACACCATACCGACTGTCCGCTCCGTGGGAGTGTTATCGACGGTGGCTTGAATAGGCGGAGGCCCCATGATGGTCGGCAGCGGCTGAGGCGCCTTCTGAACATACTTTCCGAGGTAGCCCCGCTGGATGAGCTCATCTATGGCCCACTTCAAACTGAAGCAATGTCGGTGTCGTGGCCGTAATCCCGATGGAATCGGCAATGGCTTTTGTCACGGGGAGGACCTTTCTTCATAGGAGGAGGGCGCTGGAGATAAGGCTCACCCTCGATCTCCATAAGGATGTGAGATCGAGGGGCAAGAAGGGGTGTGAGCTTGCTCTCATCAGGAACGGGGCTTCGATGCCTGTTGTCGGATCGGCGAGGTGGGTCGGACCGCTGATGTCGAGGGGTCCACTCGGCTCGGGCGAGCAGGCTTGCGGCTGGAGCTCCTTGAGGATTCTCGGCGGGTGAAGTCAGCTTCATCTGCATGGATGTACTTCTGAGCCCAAGGAGGAGGTCGGAGTAGGAACTCGGGGGCTTCTTGTCCAAGGAAAAGGTGAAGCGGGACGGGAGGAGTCCCCGCTTCAGCGCTAGCATTGCCACCGCATCATCGAGATGGTAAACTTCGAGGGCGGCAGCCTTAAATCGGGACACAAAGTCCCGTAGCGACTCCCCCTCCTTCTGGCGCACGGAGAAGAGGCTGTCCGCTACTCTTGGAATCTGCCGGCAGGCATCGAAATGCGCCAGAAAGGCCCTCTCCAGCTCTCGAAAGGAGTCGATGCTGTGAGGGGACAGGCGCGAGTGCCACACGGGCGGCCTTCCGTAGAGTAGCGGGAAAGGCTTTAGAGAAGGGCATCCGAAGTGCCTTGGACTTGCATCATTGCTTTGTAACTCTCGAGATGGTCGAGAGGATCTATTATACCGTCGTACGGATCTATCTGGGAAAATGGAATCTGGAGGGGATAGGCTCCTCCAATATCGGCGGGTGTAAGGAGGACAAGTGTCAAACTCCTCCTCCGGTTGATGATTGATCTTCCTGGCGAGCTCATCCAGTCGCCTATTGTACTCGTCCAGGCGCTCCTCCGTCTGGCGGTTGATTATCGGGGCCCTCTGAGATGGATCGGAGGAGGAAGAAGAGGAAGAAAAAGAAGGAGACGGACGCGGAAGCCGGGACTTCCGCTTTGGTTCCTCCTGATGATGCGGCTCGGAGGAAATTTGCTGGGGCCACAATCAGGGGACCGTGGCCGCTTGGGGGCCCCGCGTAAGGCTTCCTAGGGGAAACCTGATGACGATCGGCTTCTCGCCGAGGAGAGCCTCCCCTTGCCGACTGCTGACTGCAGGGGGAGCAGTCTGGTGCTGGGTGGCCACGGACTGTTGCTGCTGGAGTCCATGGACCATAGCGGTGAGAGTTTGGACTTGCTGGGTGAGAGTCGCTAGCTGCTCCGCAGTTTGAACAGCTGCGTCTGGTGGTGGGCAGGTGATGGAGGATCGGCAGCAGGGGATTACCTCCTGCTGCCTAACTGGCGGGGGAAGCCCCGCTGGACAGCTGATGGAAGCATCCTGAGCTTGCGTCACCACCATGGCTTGAAGAAAAGAGGGGGGAGTAAAAGTTCACCGATATGTAACACAGGGAACTGAGCTACCTGTTACCTCTGCCATCCCCCTACCTTGCGTGCCAATCTGATGACACCCGATCACTGGTCCTGAACATCAGGAGAAGGAAGCAGATTGATTAATGGATCCTTGCTTCACCGGGTTTCCTACAAAAAGTCTCAGGACCGGAGGGATGCTTGGTGGAGACCCTCCGACGCCCAAGTTAGCAACTGAGGTCACAGCTAAGGAGGAGCTCGAATGAGCTCTTTTAGGATCAGAAGAGTCTCCAGAGAAGAGGGATTCTCCTCTGGGTATTGAGACAGTGAGTCTTTTTTTTTTTGTACCTGATTATTGAGTGAATTTACCTTTTTATAGGGGGTTGACACCTGCATGACCATGTAGAATTCAGTGAAAAAGGAATGTTCGCGAAGTTCTTGGGGATTGCATGAATTTGGGCTGGTTGGTGGGTCCTATCCCATCGGAGAGGAAAAATAGCAGTTGGTGGGCCACGTCCCATCAGTCAGTGGGGCTATCAGCCAGTCCCATCAGCGCGGCCAGTGGGTAGTTGGACCTGGCGTTGTCAGGCGGCGCAGGTCAGAAAGGTGGCAGCCTGAACTGCCAGGGCTGTACTGGGGCTGACTAGGAGAAATCGAGGGCACCGAGGTCGAGCTGGGCCGACCAGGGATAGTCGGGGCCAACTCTACCGACCAGGAGATGCCGGGGCGGGGCTGACCAGGGACGATCGGGACGATCCGATGGACTTGGGGACGTCGGGGCTGACCAGGGATGGTCGAGCGGACTCGGCGGACTTGGAGACGTCGGGCCGAGCGGGGCTGACCAGGAATGGTCGGGGCCGACTCAGCGGGCTTGGAGACGTCGGGGCCGAGCGGGGCCGACCAGAATGTTCGGGACTGACTCGGCGGGCTTGGAGACGCCGGGGCTGAGCGGGGCCGACCAGGAATGGTCAGGGCCGACTCGGCGGACTTGGAGACACCGGAGCCGAGCGGGGCCGACCAGGAATGGTCGGGGCTGACTCGGCGGGCTTGGAGACACCGAGGCCGAGGGGGCCAGCCAGGAATGGTCGGGGCCGACTCGGCGGGCTTAGAGACGCTGGGGCCGGCCAGGAATGGTCGGGCCGACTCGGCAGGATTGGAGACGCCGGGGCTGACCAGGAATGGTCGGGGCCAACTCGGCGGGCTTGGAGACGCCGGGGCCGAGCGGGGTCGGCCAGGAATGGTCGGGGCCGACTCGGCGGACTTGGAGACGCCGGGGCCGAGCGGGGCCGACCAGGAATGGTCGGGGCGACTCGGCGGGCTTGGAGAAGCCGGAGCCGAGCGGGGCTGGCCAGGAATGGTCGGGACCGACTCGGCGGGCTTGGAGATGCCGGGCCGAGCGGGGCCGACCAGGAATGGTCGGGACCGAGCGGGGCCGACCAGGAATGGTCGGGACCGAGCGGGGCCGACCAGGAATGGTGGGACCGACTCGGCAGGCTTGTAGACGCCGGAGCCGAGTGGGGCCGGCCAGGAATGATCGGAACCGACTCGGCGGGCTTGGAGATGTCGGGGCCGCACTAATTTTTTGATTTTACCAAGATTGCCCTTGTGGCTATACCAGCCACATCATGATCAAATATAGTATTCAAAATTTGATGGATGTACAAGCAAGCTCCCAGCCTTTCCTCATGGGGTTGTTGCCAAACTTTACCCTCCCATAGAATTAAGGGTCATCCATCATGGGGGGACCTCCCCAACTCTACTCATCATTAACCCTGTTTGTTTTCTATCATCTCTTGACATCAGGCAGCTCTAGTCATTAACCGTTTGTTTAGATCGAGTCCTTTAAAGGAAGCCTCTTGGAGCTCAAACTATTGAGATCAAGCAAGCCCACTTATTTGAATGGCTGCAACTTTGATTGCATTATAAATTATGTTACTTATTAGACTTTAATTCAAGACTATTTTGTTATCGGTTGACTACCGTTCCACGGCATGATCGAGTTGCAGCAGTATGAGTATATATCTTAATTTTTTTTTCCTCCCTTTTTTTTTAAAAATAATTTCTTTCTGTTTTTTTCTCTCCTCCCTCCCACCCACGTGTCCCTCGTTGCAGCTGAGTCCTACCATACCATCCCCGGCCAGGAGGTTCACGGCTTCTTTCTTTATCCTGAACTTTACGGCAATAGCTTTGTTATTGCTTTATCTCCTTTGTGCCGCCATGCTAACTGATGCTGCCAGATCACACCCCTTTGAATATTTGCAAGTGTTCGATCGTTTCCTCTAGCAAGCCCAAAATCATTCGGCGAGCCTCTCACGTCTGAAAGCCTGCAAAATGTTTTGGGAACCGAAGATTCTGACGGAGACCCTCCGACGCTTAAGTCGGTGCTCTGGGCAACAGCCATGAGCTTAAGGAAGCTCAAAGAGAAAGAGAGAGAGGCTCAGAGAAGAGCTTTTTGTGAGCAAGAATGAGCATTTAGGAGTGTTGTTGAGTTCAATTCTTAGTTACCTGGTCTGGGGTCCCTCTTACCCATTTTATAGGTGTATGGAGTCTATCAGGTTTGAGTGGTTGAGGCCTCATAATGATGACTTTGATGGGTGAAGTGACAGAGCTGATGTCTGTGAAGCTTGAGGTGCCTTGGGTGCTGCCACTTGTAAGAGCATTTAAGGTGATGGTAGGCCTTGCTCCCTGCTACAGGTCAAGTCCCGTCAGAGTGGGTGGATGCAGCTGGCTGGTGTGTCAAATCCCATCAAAGAGGGAAGTCGTCCGGTTGTCGGGCCAGATCCCATCGGAGAGGGGGAGTCGTCCGGTTGGCCCGAGGGAGAGACGTCTGCGGAACACGTAGGAGTTATGTACGTTTGGGCTGATTGTTAGGTCCTTTCCCATCAGAGAGGGGGAGTCATACGGTTGTCGGGCCAAGTCCCATCAGTCGGCGGCATCGGGGTCAACCTGAAGAGGTCGGGCCACCTCGGCATGACTTGAGAAGCCAGGGCCGACCTGAAGAGGCCGGGGCCGAGGAGGAATGCTCGAGGCCGGGGCCAAGGCAGAAGGCTCGAGGCCGTGGCCGAGGCGAAACGCTCGAGGCCGGGGCCGAGGAGGAAGCTCGAGGCCGGGGCCGAGAAGGGAAGCTCGAGGCCGGGGCCAAGGTGGAACGCTCGAGGCCGGGGCCGAGGAGGGAAGCTCGAAGCCGGGGCCAAGGAGGAAGCTCGAGGCCGTGGCCGAGGCGGAACGCTTGAAGCTGGGGCCGAGGAGGGAAGATTGAAGCCGGGGCCAAGGAGAAACGCTCGAGGCCGGGGCGAGTGGGGCCAAGGCTAACTGGAGCCGAGGCCGACTAGAGCTGAGGCCGAGGCCGAGGTGGCCGAGCGGGGACGAGGCCGACTGGAGCTGAGGCCGAGGCTGAGGTGGCCGAGCGGGGCCGAGGCCGACTAGGGCCAAGGCCGAGGCCGAGGTGGCCGAGCAGGGCCGAGGCCGACTGGAGCTGAGGCCGAGGTGGCCAAGCAGGGCCGAGGTTGACTGGAGCCGAGGTGGCTGAGCGGGGCCTAGGCCGACTGGAGCCGAGGCCGAGGCCGAGCAGGGCCGGGGCCGACTAGAGCCGAGGCTGGGGCCGCGGTGGCCAACTGGTGCCGAGGCCAACCAGAGCTGAGGCCGGGGCCGAGTGGCCAAGCGGGGCACAGGCCGACTGGAGCCAAGGCCGGAGCCGAGGGGGCCGACTGGAGCCGAGGCCGACCAAAGCTGAGGTCGGGGCCAACTCGGATGCTAGGGTAAGGCTGACTGGAGCCAAGGTCGACTTGGAAGAGGCCGGGACTGGACGACTCGGGGGCTGAGGCCGACTGGAGCCGAGGCCGAGGTGGCCGAGCAGGGCCGAGGCCGACTGGGGTCGAGGCCGACCAGAGCTGAGGCTAGGGCCAACTCGGACGATGCCGGGGCAAGGCTGACTAGAGCCGAGGTCGACTTGGAAGAGGACGGGATTGGACGACTCGGGGGCCGAGGCAGACTGGAGCCGAGGCCGAGGTGGCCGAGCGGGGCCGAGGCCGACTATAGCCGAGGCTGAGGTGGCCGAGCAGGGCCGAGGCCGACTGGAGCCAAGGATGACTATAGCCGAGGCCGGGGCCGAGGTGGCTGAGCGGGGCCAAGGCCGACCAGAGCTGAGGCCGGGGCTGACTCGATGATGCCGGGGTGAGGCTGACTAGAGCCGAGGCCGACTTAAAAGAGGCCAGGACTGGACGACTTGGGGGCCGAGGCTGAGGGGGCAGCCGAGTGCTGAGGCCGAACAGAAGCTGGCTCCATGTGGAGGAGGGAGAAAAGGTGGCAGACGGGGGGAAAGGTGGCAGACGGGGGGAAGGCCAAGGTGCCAAGTCCGAATGCTGTTATTGTGGCCCATGGGGGCCCACTGACCCCATCAGATGCCTCCCACACTCCTTGAGCTTGTGTGCCATGCAATAGCTAAGCGAAATGAGTGTAGAACTCTTCATCTTTGCTCTTGTCCTTTCATGCTTTCTTAAGTTTTGATTCCTTCCTAGTGGAGAGATCTTTTTCCTTTTGCCCTGCTGGCTAGCTGAGGGTAGCCAGCAATCATATCCCAACGCAGAGTCTGGAAGTGGATATCCGTCTGTGAGTTGGAGAGTTGGTGTCTTTCAACTGTGAGTTAATTTGGGGCTGCCAAGATAAAGCGCTGAGGCTGAGATAAAATTATCGAAGTAGAAATAGAGCCGCTAAGGCTATAATAGTGCCGCTGAGGCTGATAGAGCCAGTTCCGATCCTGGAGGTGCCGAGCTGACATTGAGGCTGATGGGGAGAGGCCAGCACTGAGTGGAAGTTGTTTCGAGGCCGAGGTCGTACGAGGCTGAGGGGGGCTCGGGCGCTTGGTGCCAAGGCTGTGTGAGGGAGAGGGGGCAGTCGTGTGCCGAGGCCGACTAGGATGAGGCCGGGGCGGAAGCTCGAGGCTGAAACCAGAGTGGAAGCTCGAGGCCAGGGCCGAGCCCAGAAGCGGATGCCCATCAACTGTAAGTGGGAGAGTCAGTTTCTCCTGACTGTGCGTTGACTTTGGGTCTTCTTTTGTCATAAAATTTGGAGGTGGGTGCCCATCAACTATGAGCTGGGGAGTTGGCCTCTCCCAGCGGTGAGTTGTCTTGGGGCTTCTTGATGGTTGAAAGTAGCCAGCAATATGTTGCAAGTATATGATTTGGATAAAGGTTTTACCCAATTAGTCATTGGTCGCTGAGGTAGATTTAGAGCTACTGAGGCTGCAGTAGTGCCGCTGGGGCAAATATGAAGCTGTTGAGGCTGCGATAACGCCGTTGAGGCAGAGATAGCCGATGAGGCTGCAATAATGCCGCTGAGGCAGAGATAACGCCGCTGAGGCATAGAAAGCCGTTGAGGCTGCACTGATGCCGCTAAGGCGAGGGAGAACCGATGAGGCTGTGATGATGCCGTGGGGGCAGAGATGACGCCGCTGAGGCAGAGATAAAGTTGTAGAGGCAAAGATAAAGCCAATGAGGCTGTATATAAAGCCGCGGAGGCAGAGATAAGGCCGTTAAGGCAAAATTATGGCTGTCAGAAGCCTTTTGAACCCCGAAGGGTGACCTGAGAGTTGAGAGTCATCAGGTTCCTTTTGAACCCCGAAGGGTGACCTAAGAGTTAAGAGTCGTCAGGTTCCTTTTAACCTCGAAGGGTGATGACCTTTGCTGCGATGCTGGAGTCGGGCTTCTCTGCATTACCTTTTTAAGTATCGATGAAAGAAATATCGCCTGAGCATAATGTACTTAGTTTTGTAGCTGTTTTCCCGAGAGTCGTGCTGGGGCCGATGAGGCCGACCTGAAGAGTTTGGGGCTGCCTCGGCATGGCTTGGAGATGTCGGGGCCGACGGGACCGACCTGAAGAGGTCGAGGCTGTCTCGGCATGGCTTGAAGATGCTGGGGCCAACGGAGCCGACTTGAGGAGGTTAGGGCCGCCTCGGCTTGCAAGAGACGTCGGGGCCGACGGCGCCGACCTGAGGAAGTCGGGGCCGCCTTGGCATGGCTTGGAGATGCTGGGGCCGACGGGACCAACCTTAAGAGGTCAGGGCCGCATCGGCATGGCTTGGAGATGCCGGGGCTGACCTGAAGAGGTTGGGGCCGCATCGGCATGGCTTGGAGACACCGGGGCCGACCTGAGGAAGTTGGGGCTGCCTCGGCTTGCTGGAGACGTCAGGGCCAACGGGGCTGACCTGAAGAGGTCGGTGCCGCCTCGGCTTGCTGGAGATGTCGGAGCCAACCTGAAGAGGTCGGGGCCGCCTTGGCTTGCTAGAGATGCTGGGGCCGATGGGGCCGACCTGAAGAGGTCGGGGCCACCCTGGCTTACTGGAGATGCTGGGGCCGACAGGGCCGACCTGAAGAGGTCGGGGCCGCCTCGGCTTGCTGGAGATGCCGGAGCCGATGGGGCTGATCTGAAGAGGTCGAGGGTGCCCCGACATGGCTTGGAGACGCCTTGTGAGGTTGATTTTGAAAGGGACTCTGGCGGACAGGGTCTGTTGGAGATGGCGTAGAAATGGGCAGCACCTTGTTAGCCATAGCGTCGTCAAGCCTCAACTTTGAACCGCCTCGGGGTTTATGTGCCGCCCGAGGGGCGACTCGGCCGGTACAGAGCCTTTAGGGTCTTAACCACTCGAGGGGCACCACCGTGCTGGGGCCGAGTGGTGTCCCATGGGCCGTGATGTGGGCGAGCTCCTTTGAACCGCCTTGGAGGTTTGTGTGCCGCCCGAGGGGTGACTCGGTGGTACAGAGCCTTTAGGGTCTTGAACCACTTGGAGGGCACCGCCGTGCCGGGGCCGAGTGGTGTCCCGTGGGCCGCGATGCCGGTGAGCTCCTTTTGAACTACCTCGAGGTTTGTGTGCCGTCCAATGGGCGACTCGGCGGGTACTAGCCTTTAGGGTCTTAACCACTCAGGGAGCACCGCTGTGCCGGGGCTGAGTCATGTCCTGTGGGCCGCGATGCCGGCGAGCTCCTTTTGAACTGCCTTGGAGGTTTGTGTGCCATTCGAGGGGCGACTCGGTGGGTACAAAACCTTTAGGGTCTTAACCACTTGGGGGGCACCGCCGTGCCGGGGCCGAGTGGTGTCTCATGGGCCGCGATGCCGGTGAGCTCCTTTTGAACCGCCTCGGGGGTTTGTGTGCCGTCCGAGGGGCCACTCGATGGGTACAGAGCCTTTAGGGTCTTAACCACTCGAGGGGCACCGCCGTGCCGGGGCCGAGTGGTGTCTCATGGGCCGCGATGCAGGCAAGCTCATTTTGAATCGCCTCAGGAGTTTGTGTGCCGCCCGAGGAGTGACTCAGTGGGTATAGAGCTTTAGGGTCTTAACCACTCGGGGGCACCTCCGTGTCGGGGCCGAGTTGTGTCCCGTAGGCCACATGCCGACGAGCTCCTTTGAACCGCCTCGTGGGTTTGTGTGCCACCCGAGGGATGGCTTGGCAGGTACGGACCCTTTAGGGTCTTAACCACTCGGGGGTTACAGTCGTGCTGGGGCCGAGTGGTGTCCCGTGGGCCGCGATGCCAGCAAGCTCCTTTTGAACTGCCTCGGAGGTTTGTGTTCCGCCCGAGGGGCGACTCGATGGGTATGGAGCCTTTAGGTCTTAACCACTCGGGGGCACCGTCGTATCGGGGCCGAGTGGTGTCCCATGGGCCACAATGCCGGCGAGCTCCTTTGAACCGCCTTGGGGGTTTGTGTGCCGCCCGAGGGGTGACTCAGCAGGTACGGAGCCTTTAGGGTCTTGAACCACTCGGGGGGGCTGCCGTACCGGGGCCAAGTGGTGTCCCATGGTCCGCAATGCTGATGAGCTCCTTTTGAAATATCTGGTCCTCGAACGCAAGAAGGATTGACCGTGGTGCTGAAGGAGGTCCTTTATTGCTCATAATGTGGGGAGATGCATCATTGATGACATCCGATTTGATGACGTCCGATTATAGGCTTGAGAGCTTTTTCTTTAAAGAAATTGGTCTCCTTCTGCTGAGTTGATGACCTGCCCCTCAGGAAACTATGTTGATTGAAGATGAAGGGTACCAGTGCTGAAATCTGAGGGCAGCTGGAATGGAATCCGCAGGAGGTCTTGGGCTTGGATTGGCTCTGAGGTAACTAGGAGTTAGGATTTGAGTGGCAAGTAGTGGTACTCTTGCTGGTTAATGAGCCTGAGCCTTAAATTGCTGATGAGCTTGAGGTTGCTCTTGCTCCTAAGCTTGTTGAGATATGACGGTGGTGAGTCTCTCGCTAGGAAGATCTTCCACCGGATGGATGATAACTGGCTTGAGTGGCAACCAAAGGGGCAACGTAAGCTCTTGTTTGCTGCTATGTGGCCATGAAATATCGCTTCCGCAGCTTTTGGACAGCTACCGTTAACGCTTGGGTCTGCAGGGTGAGAGGGTGGCATGATGTTTTGCTTGAATGGCCTGAACTGATTGTAATGGTGGAACAGAGAGCCGGCCAGCTCATTGAGGGTGCCCCCCAGCATAGCTGAGGGAAGCTTTCATTGTTGTCATAGAGGGAGTGAGAGCTTGTAGCTTAGTGTCACAGAACTTGCTTTCTCCCCTACTTGGTGCGCCAATCTGATGCTGCCAGATCACCCCCTCGAATGTCCGCGAGCGTCCGATCGCCTCCTCTAGCGAGCCCGAGATCTTCCGGCGAGCCTCTTACGTCTGGGAGCCTGCAAAAAGTTCCGAGGACTGGAGATTCCAATGGGGACCCTCCGACGCTCAAGTCAGTGCTCTGGGCGATAGCCGTGAGCTTGAGGAAGCTCGAAAGAGAAAGAGAGAGAGAGGCTCAGAGAAGAGCTCTCTGTGAGCAAGAATAAGTGTTTAGGAGTGTTGTTGAGTTCAGTTCTCAGTTGCCTGGTCGGGGGTCCCTCTTACCCATTTTATAGGTGTATGGAGTCTATGTGGTTTGAGTGGTTGAGGCCTCATAATGATGACTTTGATGGGTGAAGTGACAGAGCTGATGTCTGTGAGGCTTGGGGTGCCTTGGGGAACTGCCACTTGTAAGAGCATTTAAGGTGATGGCATGGCTTGCTCCTTATTGCAGGTCAAGTCCCGTTAGAGTGGGTGGCTGCAGCTGGCTGGTGGGTCAAGTCCCATCAGAGAGGGGGAGTCGTCCAGTTGTCGGGCCAGGTCCCATCGGAGAGGGGGAGTCGTCCGATTGGCCCGAGAGAGAGACATCTGAGGAACACGTAGGAGTTACGTACGTTTGGGCTGATTGGTAGGTCCTGTCCCATCGGAGAGAGGGAGTCATCCGGTTGTCGGGCCAGGTCCCATCAGTCGGTGGCGTCGGGGTCGACTTGAAGAGGTCGGGGCCGCCTCGGCATGACTTGAGAAGCTGGGGCCGACCTGAAGAGGCCGGGGCCGAGGCGGAACGCTCGAGGCTAGGGCCGAGGAGGAGGCTCGAGGCCGGGGCCGAGGAGGAGGCTCGAGGCCGGGGCCGAGGCGAAAGCTCGAGGTCGAGGCTGAGGAGGGAAGCTCGAGGTCGGGGCTGAGGCGGAACGCTCGAGGCCGTGGCCGAGGAGGGAAACTCGAGGCCAGGCTGAGCGGGGCCTAGGCCGATTGGAGCCGAGGCTGAGGCCGAGGCCAACTAGAGCCGAGGCCGAGGCCGAGGTGGCCGAGCGGGGCCGAGGCCGACTGGGGCCGAGGCCAAAGCCGAGGTGGCCGAGGTCGACTGGGGCCGAGGCCAAGGCTGAGGTGGCCGAGCGGGGCCGAGGCCGACTAGATCCGAGGCCGACTTGAGCCAAGGCCGAGGCCGAGGTGGCCGATTGGAGCCGAGGCCAAGGCCGAGGTGGCCGAGCGGGGCTGAGGCCGACTGGAGCCGAGGTCGGGGCTGAGGTGGCCGACTGGGGCCGAGGCCGACCAGAGCTGAGGCCAGGGCCGACTTGGACGATCGGGGCGAGGCTGACTAGAGCCGAGGCTGACTTGGAATGGCCGAGACTGGATGACTCGGGGGCCGAGGCCGAGGGGGTAGCCGAGTGCCGAGGCCGAACAGAAGCTGGCTCCATGCTGAGGATGGAGAAAAGATGGCGAATGGGGGAAGACCGAGGTGCCAAGTCCGGATGCTATTATTGTGGCCCATGGGGGCCCACTGGCCCCATCACTAACCATTGCAAATTAACAAGTTGGGTAATCAATGGCGCAACTTTGGCTTGCATGACTTTGCGAGCTTAACATCAACCAAACATATAATAGAAATTGATACATTAATTATAACCTACCCTATAGGGGACTAATTCATGACATAATTAAGTTGTGGTAAATCTAGCAAGACTGGCAGGCACATCATACCTGTCATCACTTGACCCATCGTCAATTATATATGTTTTGATAATTTTATCCTTCTCAAACTGTCATGCATAAATGGTACAATGATCATTGTTTCTTTCTAACCATTTCCCTTTTTTTTTGGTACAAACGGGTGATCACATCAATCTAGGGTGAGTCAAACCCGATATGTCAGAGTACAAAATTTGAGTCAAAATAGCAGGGCAAGGATCTCCCTACTTTCAACTCCAAAACCCAGAGTGAGCAGCCACTCTGCCGGCGATCCAGTCAGCCGCAGAATTCGCTTCTCGATATATATGCCGAATTAGGGTGCGCTGGCCCCCTACAGGGTAGAGTGAATATCAAGAGTCAAGGGATTGGATGGCATACTATCACTGGGATCATGACGGAGCCAACGGATGAATGTGATAGAATCCCCTCAATAATAAGGCATCGGGCGCCTAGAACACGGATGGCACAGGAAATGCCCGCCCAAGTAGCAGACAATTCAGCCATGGGTACCGAAGAATCAAGGAGGCTGAATCCGCCAGCAGCCAGCAACACTCCGTTCGGCCCTCGAATCACAAAAGCAACCCCAGCAGATCTACCCCGAACACTGCCATCAAAGTTGATTTTAACAAACCCTGGAGGTGGGGGCTCCTAGGAAATAAAGACCGTCCGCCGGTGCGCTGCCAAGGCAGCATGGGAGCTCCAGTGGCCAGGGCTATTAAAATCAAAACCCATGTGATGGAAGGTATACTCCTTCGCAGAAGAGAAAGCAGTCCTGATGATACGATGGGGTGGAGTCGTCACATCAGTGAAGATAAGTTGGTTACAAGATAACCAGATCTGTAAAGCCAAATAAGCCCTCACCGTGACCACCTGATGGGAACCCCTGACAAAATCCTGCCTGAGCAAACCCAGAAAGGAACTGCAAGGAGAAGGATTACCACATCCCAAGGCAGGTCACCTGACAGCTGCCATAATATCCTAGCTCTGGAGCATCTGAAGATAGCATGGTCAACCGTCTCCTCATCAAGGCTACATAACGGGCAAATGGCCTGAATACTCAACCCACGCCTGGAGAGGATAGAGCATGTGGGTAGGCAGTTCCGAGCCATTTTCTAAATAAATAGACGGACCCTGGGGTGAATAGGGAGATGCCAAATCCAATCCACATCCAACACCTGCTGAACTTGTGGCCTGTAAATCCTCAGAAGGTCCCTGATCGGAGCCCGGGTCAAACAAGATCTCTTCCACACCCTGGTATCGGGAATATGACCCGACATAAAAGGAATTCCCTTTGAGTGTGATCCAGCTACAAAAAAAAAAGCAATTTCATTAATAATATTGGTAATATATATATCATTAAAAAAATACATGAAACATATATACCCTACATTGTCATGGAACCCAACATGTAATTAATCATATAATAGTTTGAGAACATCATCCAAGAGGAAATGGAAGAAAAAAAAAAAAAAAGCTTCTCCAAATAATTTAACAGCACCTATTGTAAAACAATTTTTTTTTTAAAAATGTCATCAATAAATCTTGAAACAAGTTGAGGGATGTCCTGCTACATAAGGCGACAAAAAAAAAGGTTGGTGCATAGAATTATAAAAAAGGCACATGAATTGAACGTCTATGTGCTGCTCCATGATACAAATTAAGCCCCATTAGAAGTATTTTAGAAAAAGTATATGTTAGTGCGCAAATATGCAGCTAGGCGCCTCGTTACGGTTCAAATCAGGTGACGTCATGTCTCTAAACAACAGTTAACAACAGCGACGGAAAAACGATGGTGGGGTGGGGGGGTTTGTAAAACAAAAGAACATAAAAGAATTAATGATTCATCCTTTGGAGTGTATTTTCATGGGACCTATATGTATATCTTTTAATGCTCAGCTCTTAAATCTTAAATTTTCAAGGGTCACACATGGAAAGACTTTACGTCCACGAAACCAAGAGGAGGGCCATATGACTTCAAAAACAAATAGGGCTGTTTCTTTTCTCAATCAGCCACAAAAGTTACCCTTTTATTTTTAGGAAAAGTCTTTGTACACCGCCCCCGGTGCAGCAAGGCCTATATGGACTACACCGGCTCTTCTGATTGATCCCATGGAGCCTACATGGATGACGTGCCGGACGGTATGGCCCTGCTACGATGTAACGTTCTGAACGTGACAGGCATTTAAAGCGCTTTGCTTTTTTTTTAAATTAGCGTGCAGACGAAAATGCCCTTTCCCTCCATTCTATCACCATTTTAGGTTGGATTTCATCTGTGCAAGAAAAACTCTTTCTTCCCCTCGCTCTGGCTTTCGGCACGATCCTATGCCCTCGCTCTGGCTTTCGGCACGATCCTACGCCCTCGCTTTGGCTTTCGGCACGATCCTAAGCCCTCGCTCTGACTTTCCGGTCGAAAGAAAATATTTAGCTTCGAGGCTAACGACTACCTGGCTACTGGAAGAAATGTCGTACGCAGCACAAAGTAAAAAGTCCTTCTTCCCACTTCTTTGTAATGCTCTTTTATTACACCAACTGTTTTTTCTCGTTAGAGATAGTTAATGCATGACCAAACCGTTTAATGCGCGGGTAACTTCCTTAGAACAAAACAGTTATGACATTCTGGCAGTCATAACTGTTTAGACTTTACTGTTTTGTAAGCACGAATGTCATACTCTTTTAACTAGGGTGTTATACCTCATGAACTGCGGTGTCGTCAGAGTGTTTCGGCCTATATTCCCCATTATTT
>UESW01004084.1:411043-428589 GCA_900491605.1 Calamus simplicifolius
GCATGCCCTCATTGCATGTATGATTCGGATGCATTTACATTGCAGAAGAGTGGTAAGCAGTCATGGTTTGATAACCATAGGAAATTCTTGCCCCCAAATCATCCTTACAGGCGTAACTTGATCGCCTTCCGGAAGAACAAAGCAGTCACAAAATTTGCCGAACCGGTTAGGTCCGGCACGGATCTATTTGATTCTATAGAGCATTTGGGGTTGATGTATGCATGGGAACCGGATGCAGATAGAATAAATAGCCGTATATGTAAAGAACATAACTGGAAGAAGCGAAGTATATTTTGGGATTTGCCTTATTGGAGCACAAATCTCATCCGGCACAACTTGGATGTTATGCATATCGAGAAAAATTTCTTTGATAACATATTTAACACGGTGCTAAACATCCCGGGAAAAACAAAAGATACTGCAAAGTCAAGAGAAGAACTTAATCAGTACTGCAGAAGAGGTGATTTGAGAAGGAGTGCCGATGGGACCTATCCTAAAGCATGTTACACTCTTGACAGAAATTCACGAGAAGTTTTATGTAACTGGCTAAGAGGGTTAAAATTTCCAGATGGTTATGCCTCAAATATCGGTAGGTGTGTGGACATGCATAAGCTCAAGTTGTTCGGCATGAAGAGCCACGACTGCCATGTTTTCATGCAACGATTATTACCTATAGCTTTTCGTGAGTTGCTTCCGCAACATGTCTGGAAGGCAATTACGGAGCTCAGCTTATTCTTCAAGGAGTTATGTGCCGCAGTCATTACTTCTGCATCCATGGCAAGGCTTGAGGAGGAAATTCCAATTATTTTATGCAAGCTTGAGCGAATATTTCCTCCCAGTTTTTTTGACTCAATGGAGCATTTACCGGTTCACTTGCCATACGAAGCGAGCATAGCTGGTCCCGTGCAGTATCGCTGGATGTATCCTTTCGAGAGGTAAATATATACATCATTAAGATATGTTGACATTTCAAATATTATTTCATTGCTTGAAAAATTCGTTAATTTTTTGTTGCAACTTTACATATAGGTATCTTAAGAAGTTAAAAAATAATGTGCGTAATAAAGCAAGGGTTGAAGGTTCTATATGCAATGCACACTTGGTCGAAGAAGTTTCAGCTTTTGCCTCACATTACTTTGAGGGTCACGTCCACACGAGGAGCCGAAATCATGGTCGTAACGATGACGTATGTGTGGACGAAGCAGAAGCTAATGACGGTAGAATATCAATTTTTAAAGCTATCGGCCGTTCATTTGGTGGGCAGAAGTCAAGAAATCTTAGCGATATGGAGTATAATGCAGCACATTATTACATCCTAATGAACTGTCGAGAAGTCGATCCTTATATTGAGTAAGTGTATACTTCAATGCTAAATTGAAAATTTAAATTTATATAATAATATACCATAATATTTAATTTCTAACAGTAGTTTTCATCCTTTTCATCCCATAAGGATGTTCTGTGATAGACAACGACAGATGAATCCCGACATCAGTCAAGTTGCAATTGGGCAGAAATTAGAAACGGAGTTTGCTTACTGGTTTTATGAATTTGTGAGTAGTATCACTCAATCAATTTCGATAATGACTATTATTTTTTGAATTGGATGTCAATAGCTTATTAATTTATAGGTCAACGGGCCATGGTCGACAACCGACAATATTTTCATTAAATGTCTATCGCAATGGCCATTGAAGACCGTAACAACCTCTACTGGCTATTTTGTAAATGGGTACAAATTTCAGATTGAACGATTAGCAGCTTCAAGAGGCACGCAGAACTGGGGCGTGTGTGTAAAAGGAGAAAGTGTTGGAGCAAATATGCAGGATTATTATGGAAAGTTAGTAGAGGTGGTTGAAGTTGAATATCCCGGTTGGCCTATGAAACGAACCGTATTGTTTCGTTGTGATTGGTTCGATCCGATAGTTCCTGTGGGCAAAAGGGTTCATAACGACTATAATTTGGTTGAAGTGAACCATCGACGAAGATTACAGAAATATGACCCATTCATCCTTGCATCCCAAGCTCAGCAAGTATTTTACTGCGGATATCCAAGTTTGCGCAACGACAAGCGAGATTGGTGGGCCGTTTCTAAAATCGTCCCACGTTCAACAATCGTATTAGAGGAGAGTTCATCAAGTCAATCAACCGAGTGCCCTGCATTTCAAGAGGATGAGATGGAAATGCATGCAATTGAGGATGACACAAGGGCTCCTGAAACATCACTTAGAGATCCAAGTGGTGATGTCCAACAAATTGCGGATGCAAATGTTCGGTTTCCTTCCGATGATAATGAAACTGATTCGCAATCCGATACGGCATCGGATGTTGAACCAACATTTCACGAAACAAATGACACCGATTAAACATAAAGGTTTTTTAAAATTTAACTTTTTTTTATAAGTGTTAAATTCTTACATAGTCAATCATTAATCGTAATTTAATTGTGTGAATCTTTAGTATTTTCAGTATGAGGGGCAGAGGTAGATCTACCGATGACAGTTTGGGTGAGCAGAGACGTAGTTTGGATCCTACGAGATCAGATCACATGAGCGTCGGAGATGGAGAGTTTGGATCTCCAGCAGAGGCGCAGCCTTCGATCTCTGCACCAGTATTACCATCCACCCGATCGGCACAGACCTCCGAGAGTTCTTCCGCGATCGGCGGCCGCACTGTACTTAGACTTGATGCTCAGGGGATGTAAGTATATACTAATTAAAAATATTTTATTTATGTTTTTAAGTCATTTACTTATAAACTTGCATTTTTTTAACAGATTCATTGAGCAGCATCATGTCTCCAGCCACATCAGCGCCGTTTTTCAGAGGCGTGCAGATCCCACTGGCTACGATTGGCGCCACGTATCGCCAGCCACGAGGGAGTTTTATTTTTCTGAGTTTCAGGTAAACTTATTAAATACAATTTATCAGTGATATATAATTCTTTAAAGTTAATAAATTTAGAAACTAACTGTTTATTTTAATGCAGAAAAAGTTTACGTGGGATCCTGCCACCCATGATGCCATTAGGGCAGCATGGGAGGCTCTTACGCGACGCCGATACTCCGACATGCTTCATCGTTGGAGGTCGTCGGGTCAGCGTCCTGCGCACGTGCCAGAGGGTATTTGGCACGAGTGGCAGCAGGCCTGGGAGTCCGATGGCTGGCGCAGGAGGTCCGCATCAGCCAGCACGAACCGCCGATCTGAGAAGGGCGGTCCTGGCACGGGTCTCTCCCGTCATACTTCGGGCTCCATTTCGATTCAGGAGCACAGACGGCGTATGGTAAGAAAACATAAATATTTTAATTACTATTTTAGTTATTTACAAATATTTGTATTAATATCATTTTTTTATTGTTATAGACTGAGCAGGAGGGCGGAGATCCTGGTGAGTTTCGTCTATTCAGGGCGACACACACCAGGAGGGACGGCTCCTGGGTCGACACGCGATCACGGGAGGTTGCGGTAAGAAATTAGATTTATGTAGTATCTGTTTAATTTCTAAAATTTTATTTCGAGAAATTTATTAACTCATTTATTGTTGATTTCATATTTTCAAGACACGAGTCGAGGAGCTTCGCTCCCAGGCATCGCAGGTCGACTCTACTGATGGGGAGACGCCCGTCGAACTCTCAGCAGAGGAGAGTCGACGTGTGTTTTTGGAGGCTGTTGGTGCCCAGCCACGAGACCGCAGGGTCTATGGTATGGGCACTAGAGCTTCTACATTTTTTCCCCATCAGGCCTCCAGCTCGCGAGTTCCTGCTGATCTTCCTCCCGAGCGTTTACAGGAGCTTCGCAGATCTATTGCAGAGGAGGTTCGGCAGGAGGTCGAGCAGGATTTTGAGGATCGTATGCGAGGCCGGGATCAGGAGGTTGCAGACATGCGAGATGAGATGCATTATTTGCGGGATATGGTTAGACGCTTGTCGCAGAGTCTTCAGCCTCCACAGCCTCCACAGCCTCCACGTGATCATTCAGATTCTTGATGTATTTTTTTTCTTTTTTTATGTTGTAAAAACTTCAAAATTTTAATATATAAACTATTTTTTGAAATATATTATTGTTTGGATTGAGTGAAAAATGTTTGTATCAATATTTAGATTTAGCGAAATTGAATACCCAATTTAGTGCGTTGTAATATTTAAAATAATTTTTTAAAAATATTAATTTTAAATATTGCGACGCAAAATATTGCGTCGTAATATTTAATAATAATTTTTTTAAAAAATTTATTTTAAATATTGCGATGCAATTTAGTGCGTCACAATATTTAATAATAATTTTTTAAAAATATTAATTTTAATATTACGACGTAAATTATTGCATCGCAATATTTACTAATAATTTTTTTAAAAAAATTTATTTTAAATATTGCGATGCAATTTAGTGCATCACAATATTTAATAATAATTTTTTTAAAAAAATTTTATTTTAAATATTGCGACGCAATTTAGTGCGTCGCAATATTTAATAATAATTTTTTTTCTAACTAAATTTATTTTTAAATTTAGCGACGCATTTGCATGCGTCGCAATATTGCGATGCAATGTGGCGTGGCAAGAGCATCGCAGAGAGTCGCAATATTGCGACGCAATTGCGACGAAAGGGTATTGCGACGGATAGTTGAGCGACGCCCTTGTTGCGTCGCAATTGCGTCGCAATATCATGTTTAGCGACGCAATTGCGACGCATTTGGGCATCGCAATATTTAAAATCTCTTGTAGTGGTATGCATCATGTATCATGGCATAGGTACTATTCCAATGAGTTATTACATCAAGTTTAAATTTTTTAAAACATTTACCATGATCTACACATAATTGTTTAAATTCTTGAAGTCTTGACCTTGAAGCATGAATAAAAGAAACTGTATTTCTAATTTTTGAAATAACCTCTTAAATTATGTTCATGCTAGATTGAGCAGAAAGATTTAATATATGACATGCACATCTAATATGAAATAATTGTCCATCTAAAATGGGATGTAAAGAGTCGTTTAATAATGCAACAGCAAAATTATTATTAGATGCATTATCAAAAGTAATTGATATTATTTTATTATTAATATTATATGAGCATGCAGTTTGATAAATAATATTTGAAATTTATTGTCCTGAATACGGAAAATTAAAAGCACGAAAAGCAATAATTCATTTATTTAATTGCCAATCATTATCAATATAATGAGCAGTAACAGAAATAAAACAATTACTACCTACAGATGCCGTCCAAATATCAGAAGTTAAAGAAAATTTAGCATTTAAATTTGAGAGGCTTTCTGTTAAACTTTGTTTCATTGCTAAAAAATTTGTCATAGCCACTCTTCTAAAGGTACGCCTACTAGTTCTTTTATAAGCAGGTTGTAGGCCTAATTGAACATATCTTTCAAAATTATAAGATTCAGATAAACTAAAAGGTAATTCATCTTAACTATCCATTTTACCAGTAATTTTCTTTGATTTTCGTAGTTATATGCAAAATTACCTATAAGTAATCCCTCTTGTATATTAAGGAGTCCTTGCTGACTGGAATCATGCATCCTATGACTCTCTTGATGTCTCTTAGATGCCCTGTTCCTCCAGTACTAGAACAACTGTAAAGTTTTGCACATTTTTTACATTTTGCTTTATAGACTCCATCAACCATAATTCTATCGAAATTAATCCAAACATTACTAGTCCTCTTACGAGAAGAGGTTTGACACTCACTGACACTAGCTCTAGATGGAACTTGGAGTTGGGATTGGGGTTGGGGTCCTTGGGGATTAGTTTCCTCACCCTCAGAAAAAGCGTGCATGTTAAAATTACTTTCGTTAAAAGATGCCATATCTAAAATTTTTAATTAATAAATGCAAAAAAATAAAAACTAACCCACAAAAAGGAATTGAGAAAAGATTAGAGGTGGAGGCGTGGAGCCGAGATTTGTGAGCTTCCTATTGCGCTCTCGCCTCTCAACAAGAATTGATCTTGTAGCACTTTGACTACTTGCTTGAGCACTTGCCACTTGTAAGAACACTTGCAAACTAAAAATTAAATTGCTAATCTATTAGAGCACTTGCTGGAAGAGAGAAATGGTAGTATTAGAGGAATTGGTTTGGTGTGGTAAGAATGAGGGAGAGTTCATCTATTTATAGAATTTTTAAATTTTTTTTAAAAATTACCCTTTGATATAGTCATTATATGACTGTTGGAAGGGGTAAAATGGTCTAAACCCCTCCCAATAGTCTTTAACGGCTAAAAAAATCCAGTGCCCAGGCACCAAGGTGGTGCCTGGGCACCATGTACCGATGCGCCTAGGCATCGGTACATGCAGGTGGTGCCTATAGGCACCACCTGCAGGCACCACGTGGTGCTAGATAGGCACCACGTGGTGCCTAGATAAGAGTGGTGCCTAGGCTAGGCACCATAGGTGGTGCCTAGGTAGGCACCACGTGGTGCCTGCCTAGGCAGGCACCACCTGCCGTGCCATGGCACGACCGTGGTGGGCCGTGCCATGGCACGGCCCCTAGCACGGCCCTAAGGGCCGTGCCAAAGCACGGCCCGTGCCAGGCCCATTTTAAAATGGGCCATGGGCCGTGCCAAATTTGAATTTTTTTTAATGTGCCGTGCCTGGTACGGTCCATTTGTTAATGGGCCGTGCCAGGCACGGCACGGTAAATTTTAGGCACGGCGGGCCTGGGCCGTGCCTGGCACGGCATGGCCCAGTGCCCATCTCTAGAGGATATGGTGTGTGGCCATGGGACATTGGTATAAAAACAGATTTTTACATACTATTTACAGTGGTATAGTGGTTTTATTCTTAAATTGTATATTCTTGAAATGCTATATAGCATTTGCTTCCAAAATTATTTTGAGCATATGATGCATGTTTTGATAACATGGTAAAATGTATTTGAAATACGGAATCTTGATAGATGTTTATTATGAAAAATTTGAGTTGATAAAAGCTTGAAGTAATTACATTATATTATAGTTGGCTTACTTATTGAGTGTGAGCTCATTTAAATCTCACAATGTTTTTAAGAGCCACAGATCTGAAGATGGGAATATGGGATAGTTGGAGCAGCTATCAGAGTAACTTAGATCCAATACTTTGTTGTACCCCATTGAATTATGTATTTTGGCATGTAGCTTAAAATATATGATTATGGTTTGTATTAAGAATACTTTGAATTTGGATGATATGTAGTTATTACCCCTCCTTATATTAAGTGTTATATTTCAGAACGCCTTGCATGCTAGGCATGCAGCGGGTTGCCACTCCTAGATCCAATATTGGATATGAGGCGTGACAGCTTTTGTGGTATCAGAGCCTAGGTTTGACCTTAGGGACAAACCCATGATGACACTAGGCAGAATATTAGGATAACATTGGAAGGGTGATAACTTTATTAGAATTTTAAGTAATATGTTTTGAAAGCCTGAAATTCAGTGGTTTATAAGGATATTGACTGGAACCTAACCCTGGCAAGAGTTAAGAATGCCACGTCGCACTAGGAGTCTGCGGCCTATTGGAAACTCCCAGGATGGTGACTCTAGCCAGCAGGGAGGCCAACAAGCTTCTGGAGGCTCTGGTTCAGTTAATCTGACTGGCAATGATCAACCACAATTTCAGGCTTAGATGCTTCAGGCTCTCGCTGGAATGTCGCAGGCTATGCAAGCCATGCAGCAAGAGATTCAGTAAATCCAGCCTGCTCGGCCTGCCTCTCCCGCTCTACAGACTCAATCGGCTCCTACCCTGCAGGTTGAGCCTGTTCTTCCTACTCAGCCTAAGCAGCCTGCTCAGTCGGCTCCATCTCAGTCCTGGTAAGGAGGGGGCCGAAGCTTTGCTGAGTTCAAAAGCTTAGCCCCTGCTCCTTTTTGTGGATCCACTAACCCTGCCGATGCTGAAAAATGGATGAGGGAGATGGAGAAAGCCTTTGCAGCTCATGGTAGCCAAGAGGAGGAGTGAATTAGATTTGCTACCTACCTCCTTCAAGGGGAGGCATATGATTGGTGGCTACTTGTGGAGTAGCGAGTGGACTGATGGGCTATTTCCTGAGGAGAGTTTAAGGAAGTCTTCTATGACAAATACTTTCCCAATAGTGTGCAGAGACAGATGCAGTCTGAGTTTGTCAAACTAAAGCAAGAAAATCTCTCTGTGGCGCAGTATGAAGCCGAGTTCACCCAGTTGGCTTGGTTTGCTCTAGACATAGTGACCACTGAGAGGACCAAGATCATCAAATTCACCGAGGAACTGAGGCTCAGACTGATGCAAGTAGTCAATGCTTTTGAACTCTCCATATTTAGTGCTGTGGTGAACAAGGCCCTGGTGATTGAGAGAGATATGGGGGTGATCCAAAAGCAGTGGGAGCAGCAGCAGAGGAAGAAGAAGGGGTCTTCTTCTGGCCAGTTTTCAGGGCAGGCCAAGAAGAAAGGTCCTTATTAGGCTCCCTCAGGACCGAAGGGTAAGGAAATCCGTTGCCCTCACTGCGGAAACTCCCACTCGGGCAGGAGGTTCCGCGGGACGATTGGTGCCTGCTTCATATGTGGGCAGGTGGGTCACAAGATGGCCACCTGTCCCCTTCGGAGGGATCAGCAGCCTCCTTCGGATCAGGGTAGAAGCCAGCAGCAGTAGCCTAGGACCCAGGGAAGGGTCTTTACTCTCACACAACAGGATGCTGCCACTTCTAACTCCGTAGTGATAGGTATTCCTATTATTTAAATACTTCTTTAGGATTATTTCATTCATATGCAATGTGATGCATTGATTATGAATGATAAAAACAATGTTAAACCTCATGACATCTAAGACAAACTAAACTTTGTGATCAGGTATATTTAAAATAGGCAACACTTATGCTCAAATCTTAGTAGATCCGGGTGCCACATATTCATTTGTATCTAGCACATATCTCGCCAAGGATGAATCTTTGACACCCGTTCCTCTAGAGCAAGAGTTGCACATTGCTTTCCCAAATGGTGATGTTATGAGGGTAGACTCAGTATGCAAATCTTGCCTGATTAACATGGGGGATACGAGGTGAAGGCTGATCTAATTGTCCTCCCACTGAAATCCTTTGATGTTATCCTTGGAATGGACTGGTTGGCCTCCTATCATGCTTCAGTAGACTGTTTCAGGAAAATGGTGATCTTTAAAATTCCTAATCAACCTGAATTCAGTCTTATTGGAAGCTAGGAGCATCTAGCCTCAGTGTTCGTATCAGCACTACAGGCCGCAAAGTATTTGAAGAAAGGTGGCCAAGGATTTCTTGCTATGGTCAAAAACCTTCAGTAGGAAGAGGTCAAGTTGGTGGATATTCCAGTGGCTCGGGAATTTTCTGATGTATTCTCAGACGATTTGACCGAATTGCCCTTAGATCAGAAAGTTCAGTTCACTATTGATTTGGCCCCTGGCACTGGACCTATATCCAAGGTCCCGTACCGTATGGCCCCAGCTGAACTAAAAGAGTTGAAGAGCCAATTGTAGAAGCTCCTGGACCGGGGATTTATCAGCTCTAGTGTTTCTCCTTGGGGTGCTCCAGTATTATTTGTCAAAAAGAAAGATGAAAGTCTTCGGCTCTACATTGATTATTGAGAAATCAATAAGGTAACAGTACGGAACAAGTATCCATTGCCGAGGATTGATGATCTATTTGATCAACTGATGGGGCACAAAAAAAATTGGTGGAATGAGGGGATGGTGATGTGTTCTAAGTGACTACCACCCTTAATGAACATTTGAGCCCAAGCTATGGCTGAATTCATGCATGGGAGAAATGAAGAACATCAAACCGGAAGCAGAAATCTAAACACCCTTGTGCAAGCTTCTTTCAAAGAAATAAAAGATTAGGATCTAAAGGTATGGAAACCTTCAAACTAAGTTAAGGCACCTTTAAAACTTCAGATCTAAAGGACCAAGAGGTTTTTTTTTTTCAACAATGAAGTAAGATCTTAAAGTGGAAGGGATGCACTCAATACTCAAAGAATTGAGGGTTGGTTGACAAGATCTACACTCCTTACTTAAAAACTCACATTGGCACTTGATCCTTGACATGGAGCCATCATCCTCAACTCTAACATCCTCAAGAGAACCTGCAAGTGATCAGAAGTAAGACCGTGGAGGCAAAGGAATTGAAGGAAATAAAAAAAAATCGAACAAGGAAAGGAAGGATTTGAAAAATTTTGCTGAGACTTGGGTAGCACTTGTCTTTCTTTCTGAAACTATTATGGAACCTTGGTAGAATGGTTTAGAGTAGCAAATTGGGCCTCTCACCCTCTCCCTCAAGGAGTGACCTAGATCTAAGACTAGGGAAACACGAGCCTCAACTCAAACTAAGAGCATCTCACCCTTTCATACTCAAAGATGAACAAGGCACTTGGCAAAAGAAATCAAATAAACTTGATTTTATTTCTCAAACTTCATATCTACAAGAGGGAAAGCTTGGCCTATTTATAGGCCAAAGGACTTCCAGAAATTTCAGCCAAAAAACTAAAAGATCATAACAATCTAAGGATTAGTTATGATATAGCTAACTAATTGCAACCAATCCCTAACAAATTTGGTTGCACAAGCTTCCATGTGGCACCTCCTTAGTTTGCCATGTGTCACCATCAGATACCTCCATGTGTCCTCCAAGATTTGACTTCTAAGTTTCCATGTGTCATCATCAGATACCTCCATGTGTCCTCCAAGATATGACTTCTAAAGAGAAGACTTGATGTCTTGATAGTAGTGTTGACTCAAGGCAGGAAGTGTCGATACTTTGAGACTTGGCAGAAGTTGACATTTTGCAGCATGAGTTGCCACTTGAGAAATTGAAACTCTTGGCTCGAGTAAGTGGAACCTGCGGAAAGTGGATTAACTACAAAACCAAAGAGTGTAATCTGCAACCTTTTCTTCTTGCTGATGTCCCATCAATTCTTCCCGGGTGAAAAAAACTCGGCCCTGATGAGTATGGATCATTTTGGCTTTGGTAATATTCAAGCATATCTAGATCGATCCTTTGCAGTTCTTCTTGAGTGATCCATGAGTTTTCACAATCAGGTCTACCTTGCCAATGGACCAAGTAGCGTTGATAGTCTTTATTTCGGGTAGTGACAATCTTGTCATCTAATATCCGTTCAATTCTTTCTCGCTTTGTGGCTGGTGGACACTCTGGGATTGGTTCACTCTCAAAGGATGGATCAGGTCCTAAAAACTCACTGGGATTCATTGTTGGTTCCTTGTATTCTACCAGATCTGAAAAATTAAAGGTGGAACTAATACCAAAGTTAGAAAGTAGGTCCAGTATATAAGCATTAGGTCCAATTCTTTTTATTATTTTGAAAGGACCTGCACCACGGGCGTGTAGTTTCTTCATAGTTCCCTTTGGAAACTGTTCAGGTCTGAGCCTTATCATGACAAAGTCTCCTACATGAAATTCTTTTGCTCTTCTATGGGAATTAGCCATATGCTTGTAACTCTCATTGCTTATATGGATTTTCTCGCTAATTTCTTTGTGTAAATCCCTAATGTGTTGTGCATATGACTCAGCAGACTCTGATGTTCGTACATGCATGGGCAATGGAATGAGGTCTATTGGCTTTCTTGGTTTGTACCCATGAATAATCTCAAAAGGACTTTTTCCAGTGGATCTGTTAACTGAACTATTATAGGCAAACTCTATACGTGGCAGTAAAAGGTCCCAATTTTCAGTATGTTTTCCCACTAAACATCTCAACATATTTCCAAGACTTCTATTTACAACTTCTGTTTGACCATCAGTTTGGGGTGATAAGTGGTAGAAAAGTTTAACTTGGTTCCTAGCAGGTGCCATAGGGTTTTCCAAAAGTAACTGGTGAACTTAACATCCCTATCAGACACGATGGTTTTAGGTAACCCGTGTAATCTAACCACTTCATCTAGAAATAACTTGGCCACTTTTGATGCATCGAAGGTCTGGGAACAAGGCAGAAAATGTGCCATTTTAGAAAATCTATCGACTACCACAAAGATGGAATCGTGTCTCCTTAAGGTCTTTGGTAGTCCCAACACAAAGTCCATACTGATGTCTTGCCAAGGTCGATCAGGGATGGGTAAAAGGGTGTATAGTCCAGTGTTTTATTTTTGCATTTTAGCAACAACACATGTCCTACACTGGGCTACGACTTGGGCAACATTTTGTTTTAAGCTGGGCCAAAAGAATTGTTCCTCCAAAGCTAGAATAGTTTTATTCCTTCCGAAATGGCCCGCTAAACCTCCGGCATGGATTTCCAAATCAAGAATTCCCTAATTGAGGTTCGGGGAATACACAACTTATCTCCTTTAAAAAGGAACCCATCATGAAGAGTAAAGTCTTTGTATTCTCTAGAAGGCCTTAGACTGACAGATTCAAAAATCTCACTAAAGTCAGGGCAACTTTTATACTCTTCCTTCAACTTATCAAATCCTGTGACTTCAGTACTTACGGACGTCAAGAGCATAGAACGTCGACTTAAAGCATCGGCAACCTTATTGTCAGAACCAGCATGGTGTTTTAGAACAAAGGTGTAAGCTTGGATGTACTCTACCCATTTTCCATGCCTAGGGTTTAACTTCTTTTGGGAGCTAAGGAATCGGAGGGCTTCATGATCGAAAATAGAACAAACTCCTGCGGTAACAAGTAATGTCTCCAATATTTCAAAGCCTGAACTACCGCATATAACTCCTTGTCATAGGTGGAATATCTCAACTTTGCGCCATTTAGTTTCTCGCTAAAAAAAGCTACCGGATGGTTCTCTTGACTTAAAACTCCACCAATTCCAATCCCAGAGGCATCACAAGCAACCTCAAAAACTTTAGAGAAGTCAGGCAACCTTAAGATTGGTGCTTGTGTCATTCTTCCTTTAATCTCAAGGAAGGCTTTATTGGCTTGTTTGGTCCATTCAAAATTTCTTTTCTTAAGACAATCCGTGATTGGAGCAACAATGGTGCTAAACCCTTGGATGAATCTCCTATAGAAGGTGGCAAGACCGTGGAAGCTACGGACGTCATGTATGTTCTTGGGTTCGGGCCACTCGACTATGGACTTAATTTTCTCGGGATCAGCAGAAACACCATTAGTAGTAACAATGAACCCTAGAAAGGTTACTCTGTTAGTCATGAATTCGCACTTCTTCAGATTGGCATATAGATTTTCCTTTCTAAGGGTGTAACAGACTTGTCTAAGATGATCTAAATGGTCTTCCCTAGTCTTACTATAGATGAGGATGTCATCAAAATATACTACAACAAATTTTCCATGAAAGGTCTTAAAACTTGAGTCATGATCCTCATAAATGTACTAGGGGCATTTGATAGACCAAAGGGCATAACCAACCACTCATAAAGACCATCCTTAGTTTTGAATGCAGTTTTCCACTCATCTCCAGGTTTGATCCTAACCTGGTGATAACCACTCTTAAGATCAATCTTGAAAAATATAGTGGCTCCACTCATCATGTCAAGCATATCATCAAGGCGAGGGATAGGAAATCGATACTTGACTGTAATTTTGTTGATGACACGACTATCGATGCATATTCTCCAAGTGACATCCTTCTTCGGGGTCAGTAGGAAAGGTACTGCATAAGGACTTAAACTCTTCCTAATAAACTTTTTCTGAAGGAGATCTCCAACTTGTCTTTGTAGCTCAGCATGTTCAGTAGGATTCATTCTATAGTGAGGTAGGTTAGGCAAGGTGGCTCCTGGGACTAGATCAATTGTATGTTGAATATCCCTAAGTGGGGGCAGGTGATTGGGTAAATCTTCTGGGAATACATCCTTAAAGTCTTCTAAGATCTTTGTGACTTCTTGAGGTGGTTCCTTAGGATCTTCATTCCGACTTTCTTTAAGTGCCAAAATCCACATAGGTGATCCTTCATTGATTTCTTTTCTATTTCCTTGACACTGATCAAATTCAGATCTTGTTTCTTCTCTTTCAAATCACTAGACCCTTTCTTGATATTGTCCTTAGGTGGGGTCGAGTTAATGATAAGCTTTTTCCTAGATGGTTGAAAGCACAAGAATTGGATTGACCATATAAAGTTGCATCATGATCATACAACCAAGGTCTACCCAAAATGATGCTACTTACTCCCATGGGTAGTACATCGCACCAGACTTGTTCATGATAGGATTGGATTTGAATGGGAACTTGACATCTGTATTTAATGGGAATGGATGTTGAATATATCCAAGAAACTTTGTATGGATTGTGTTGACCCAGATTGATTTGATGATTACAAAACAATTAGGCAATTCTAAGCTTGATACAGGGAAGTTCGGTCGCCTTGCAAGTAAGTATCTTCGTGCAAAATTTATTGGTAAGAAAGTACTTCATTTAATTTTCTTTGAATATTTTTTATTAGCTTGGGAGTTAACTGGTTAGCTACTGTTATTCCATTTAGCTAGCTGGCACACCTGTCAGCTAGCTGATACATTGTCTCAGTGCTTGGCCGAACGATCTTATATTTTAGCTAGCTGGTTAGCTAGCTTGTTAGCTAGCTGAAGTTTCTTCAGCTACTAAAATGCTCGTCACAGTGCTGGCAGAACGCTTATAAATTTAGCTAGCTGGTTGGTTAACTTGTTAGCTAACTGGAATTCGTTTTAGCTAACTTCAGTTGCCTGTAACTCTACTGGCTGAACAGTTTCAAATTTTAGCTAACTATGGAGCTAGCTGCCAGGCCTTCTAGCTAGCTGATGTTTTCTTTTAGTTAACTGCTTAGCTAACTATTTTATCCTGGAGCTAACTGGTTAGTTAACTATTTTTCCACAGGTGAGCTTGTGGCCGTGAGGTTTAAAAATTTAGTTAGCTGAGGAGCTAACTCCTCTCTCTCTGGCTGTTTGTTTTCTCTGCTTAGCTAACTGGAAAGCTAGCTATCTTTTCGTTAGTTAACTGGAGAGCTAACTAAGCTAGGCGTTTCTATCTGTTTTTGAAATTAGTTAGCTAGTGAGCTAACTGGCTATCATTTAGCTAACTGCTGAGCTAGCTCCACTTCTTCTGTTATCCCTGCAGCTAAGAGCTTTAAAATTGTAGTTAGCTAGAGAGCTAACTAGCATTGCACGACTCTTTCTTCTGGCTTTTTGATTTGCCTGTTAGTTAGCTGGAGAGCTAACTATCGATTGCTTAGTTAGCTGATGAGCTAACTAAGAGCTCTGCACCTTTTTCTCCTGGCGTTTTTTTTGTTGCTAGTTAGCTGGAGAGCTAACTAACAATCTTTTTAGTTAACTAAAGTGCTGCCTCTGGATGTCTTTTTCAACCGTGGCCTCTCTTGTGAGCTAGCTGATTAGCTAGCTGAGGATTATTGCTTAAGTCTTGGACGAATGGTTTCTTGGCTTCAGTTGCCTGAAGTTATTTCCAGCCAACTACCGCCTGAGTTCTTGAGTTGCTTTTCCTCTCTTACTCTTTCTCTATTGCTATTTTAAGCTACACTTAACTTTGGATTTTTGAATTTTTGCAGTGCTTTTCCTTACTCAATGGAGATCAGCATTCATTGCTTAAGGGAAACATTTATAACAGTTATATTTTCTTCCCGTTTTTATTTCCATTTGTTCCTAATGTATCTAACCGATATTTTTTTTGTTGGATGTTTATAAAAAGGTGGGATCTGAAGCACACCATGATGATTTTTGAAAAAGAGAGTTTAAAAGAAAAAGAAATCTAAGAAAAGAGCTTATATTGCATATTATTGAGTGGTTGTTGCTATGCATTCAAGTTCATTCATTGCTCCAAAAAGTCATCCGGATCTTTGAAGCTTTTCAAGCAATGAAGACTTCAGCTACTTCGATCTCGTTCATTTATTGCTGAGTTTATTGCTTCAAAAATTGTAAAGTATATTTTGAATATTTGCTCATTGTGGGAGCTTCTCTTTATCATTCCTTGATCGTTTTTGTAAAAGGGTTAGTGTTAACCCTGATTATTTTGGGCTTTCTTGTGCCTTGAAACAAGAGGACTAGCCTAGGTTTGGCTAGGGGATTTGGCTTCCTTGTGCCGTGAAACAAGAGGACTAGCCTGGTGTGGCTAGGGGTTTTTGGCTACCTTGTGCCGTATAAACAAGAGGGTTAGCCTGGTTTGGCTAGAGGTTGTAATCGTTGTGATAAGATTAGTGGAATTCTCAAAGGTTTTGGGGAGTGAATGTAGGTGCTGAGTTTGGCACCGAACCACTATAAACTTCTGTGTGTTTGTGGTTGTTTGATTCTCTTTTGTTATTATTCTGTGCACTCCACTACACCACTGCAAATCAAATTAGGGTTTAAGCACATACTTGCATAGTAATCAATTTTTTTAATAACCTAATTCACCCCCCTCTTGGGTTGCTACATCTGGGCAACAAGTGGTATCAAAGCAGAGTGCTCTTGATTTCTATAGCTGTGATTAGCTTGGAGCCAAAGATCAGTAGTAATCCCAATGAGTTCTTTGTTGACTGAAGGACAATCAACTAATAGACCACCTTTGTTCAATGGAACAAATTACACATATTGGAAAGCACGAATGAAAATATTTATACAAGCACTAGATTATGATTTATGGGGAATCATAATTAATGGACCACACACACCCACTATTATGATTGAAAATATTAATATTGCAAAGCCTGAATCTGAATGGGATGAGCAAGCCAAGAAATTAGCTCAATTAAATGCTAAGGCTATGAATGTTCTTTATTGCTCTCTTGATGCAAATGAGTTTAATCACATATCTACTTGTATATCCCGGGATAGACTTGAAGTCACCCATGAGGGTACAAATCAAGTCAAGGAATCCAAAATAAATATGCTTGTTCATAAGTATGAATTATTTAAGATGGATCCTGCTGAAAATATTACTGATATGTTTACAAGATTTACTAACATTATTAATGGATTGAAAAGTCTTGAAAAATCTTATGCTAACAGTGATCTTGTTAGAAAAATCTTAAGATCTTTACCTAGGACATGGGAAGCAAAAGTCACTGCAATTCAAGAAGCAAAAGATCTTAACACTTTATTACTTGAAGAGTTGGTCGGTTCTTTGATGACTCATGAGCTTCAGCAACGACAACATATCGATGAAGATGAATCAAAGAAGAAAAGAACTATGGCTTTGAAGTGTGTAACTCAAGAAGATGAAAGTGAAGAAACTACTAGTGACAGTGAGAAAGATGATGAAATGACACTTATTTCAAGAAAATTTAAAAGGTTCATGAAGGGAAAGAAATTTGGAAAAAGAAAACAATTTATCAAAGGATATTATAGCAAAGATAAGGAAAAGAGTGAACCTCCTACATGCTATGAGTGCAAGAAACTTGGACACGTCAGACCAGATTGTCCACTATTAAAGAAAGGATCTAAAAGAGTAAAGAAGAAGGCAATGATGGCTACTTGGAGCGACAGTGAAGCAACAAGTTCAGAAGATGAAGAGAAAACTGAAGTTGCAAATGTTTGCTTCATGGCTGATAATGATGAGGTAAGCCCTAACTTTTTAGATGACTTTACCTTTGATGAATTACAATGTGCATTTTATGAACTTATTGATGATTTTGCAAATTTAAGTTCAAAAAGCAAAGAATTGAAAAATGAAATCAAAAAT
>UESW01004084.1:435144-479766 GCA_900491605.1 Calamus simplicifolius
TTTCTCTCCTCGGTCATCTCATACCATTCAAAATATCGATCCATTTCTCCCTCCCAATCAACATAAGCTTTAGGGTCTAGGCTTCCATCAAAGATAGGAGCCTCTAATCGAATGTTCCTCATGGCTCTTTCATCTTGATCTAAGTAATCCTGGTGAGGTCGCCTAGGGATACGATCAGGAGTAAACAGGCCGATGACTCGACGGGCTTCTTCCCTGAAATCAGGATCAAGTCTCCTTGGATTGTATTCAGGGATGTGCACATGATATTGGGCTCTTGGACCTCGAGGAATTGACCTAGATGATTCAGGTTCGATGGGGATCCTTTGAGGCTCTTCAAGGGTCTCAACTCTATCTTTTACTTGACCTAATTCTTTGTTGATTTGCCCTAATTGCTCAGTTACAGTGTCTAACTTTTCAGTCAGGGTCCTCATAAAGAGTTCAAGATTAGGATCCATAGGTACAAACCAAGAAAGATAGAACTTTTGACCTATAAACAAGAAGTACAAACCTAGCTTCTAGGGCTCCTAAACCTAGAAGTTCAAAATACAAGACTTGACTAGGTACTAGTTAAGGATGCAATTACCTTCGTTACTGGCCAGGTAAGAGGTGGGAATGCGGGAGGCCCCCCTTACTTTCGCAAGGACCCAATTAAAGAACCGCAATTCCGCTTAAGGCATTTTCTATTAGACCTCTAGTAGACACCAGTTTCTAAGAATAATTACAAACTCAAATAGTGCTTTGTCTCCTCTTGCACTTGAACCCGACTTGTTGGTGTCCTTAATTTAGGTGCATACTTGATTTTAATTAAGGCTTAGGTCAATGCATAATGAGGATGGTTGTTATGGGCTAAGGAAAGGTTATTAACTCCTCCACTAATGTTATATTGAATGCCCTTAAGATGGTTTATGTATATATGGATGCACACAATTTCAGCAATTAACTAGCACAATCGACTAGTCTTAGTACAATTAAGTGAATTTAATCTAATTTTAAAATTCAGCAAATGCAAACTTAAATTGAGAAATTTAAATCTTGCAGTCTAGATTTCAGAAGCTAATTTTTTAATTTTAAAATTTAGATTAAAATTTCATTATTGGAGGTAAAAGTGGTTAAATAAAATTTGCAGCTTCTAACTAACCTTCAACTAACCCGGTTTTAAAAATTTGAAATTTAAAGTTTTAAATTTTTAAAAATCAAAATAAAAATTGAATTAATTAGATCTTAGAGTGAAAATCCTAGATTTTGAAATTTGAATTCAAATTTTTTTTAAATTTTGTTGAGGAAGTTGTTACGATAGTAGTTGCTAGAAGATTCTAGCAGCTTAACAAACTCTCTACTACCTATTTCAAAATTTAAATTTTAAATTAAAAACCCCCTCTAAATTCAAACTTTAAGTGGAAAATAACATAATTTAAAGTCTAAATCTCAGATCTCAAATTAAATTTTTTTTTACTTTTTTTAAAATCAAATTTATTGGAGGGAACCAAAATAGTCTTCAGAAAGCAACCTAAGAACTCAAAATTTTTTTATTCCAAAACTCTGAAATATTTTTTTTTAATTTTAGATTTCGGAACCTAAAGTCCTAAAGTACAGCAAATGAATTTTTATTTATTTTTTAACCCTTAAAAAATTATAAAAAAATCTATGGAAATCTCGGACTAAAACTAGAACAAAAATTCCAGCAACTTACAAGCTTAACTTAGAGACCAAGGCTCTGATACCAAAGCTGATGGGGCACGAAAAAAAAATTGGTGGAATGAGGGGACGGTGATGTGTTCTAAGTGACTACCACCCTTAATGAACATTTGAGCCCAACTATGGTTGAATTCATGCATGGGAGAAATGAAGAACATCAAACCGGAAGCAGAAATCTAAACACCCTTGTGCAAGCTTCTTTCAAAGAAATAAAAGATTAGGATCTAAAGGTATGGAAACCTTCAAACTAAGTTAAGCCACCTTTAAAACTTCAGATCTAAAGGACCAAAAGGTTTTTTTTTTTTTTTTTCAACAATGAAGTAAGATCTTAAAGTGGAAGGGTAGCACTCAACACTCAAAGAATTGAGAGTTGGTTGATAAGATCTACACTCCTTACTTAAGAACTCACCTTGGCACTTGATCCTTGACGTGGAGCCATCATCCTCAACTCTAACATCCTCAAGAGAACCTGCAAGTGATCAGAAGTAAGACCGTGGAGGCAAAGGAATTGAAGGAAATAAAAAAAATCGAACAAGGAAAGGAAGGATTTGAAAAATTTGTTGAGACTTGGGTAGCACTTGTCCTTCTTCCTGAAACTATATGGAACCTTGGTAGAATGGTTTAGAGTAGCAATTGGGCCTCTCACCCTCTCCCTCAAGGAGTGACTTAGATCTAAGACTAGGAAAACACGAGCCTCAACTCAAACTAAAAGCATCTCACCCTTTTCATACTCAAAGATGAACAAGGCACTTGGCAAAAGAAATCAAATAAACTTGATTTTATTTCTCAAACTTCATATCTACAAGAGGGAAAGCTTGGCCTATTTATAGGCCAAAGGACTTCTAGAAATTTCAGCCTAAAAAAACTAAAAGATCATAACAATATAAGGATTAGTTATGATATAGCTAACTAATTGCAACCAATCCCTAACAAATTTGGTTGCACAAGCTTCCATGTGGCACCTCCTTAGTTTGCCATGTGTCACCATCAGATACCTCCATGTGTCCTTCAAGATTTGACTTCTAAGTTGCCATGTGTCATCATCAGATACCTCCATGTGTCCTCCAAGATTTGACTTCCAAAGAGAAGACTTGATGTCTTGATAGTAGTGTTGACTCAAAGCAGGAAGTGTCGATACTTTGAGACTTGGCAGAAGTTGAAATTTTACAGCATGAGTTGCCACTTGAGAAATTGAAACTCTTGGCTCGAGTAAGTGGAACCTGCGGAAAGTGGATTAACTACAAAACCAAAGAGTGTCAGTCTATAACCTTTTCTTCTTGCTGATGTCTCCATCATCAACTCTAAGGAGCTAAGGTATTCTCGAAGATTGATCTTCGGTCAGGATACCATCAACTCGAGGTCAAGGCTAGGGATGTACTTAAGACATCATTCAGAACTAGGTATGGCCACTATGAGTTCTTGGTGATGCCGTTTGGGTTGACTAATGCCTCGGTAGTATTCATGGACTTGATGAACAGAATCTTTAAGCCATACTTGGATCAGTTTGTGATGGTATTCATTGTTGACATCTTGGTGTATTCTAAAATCCAAAAGGAGCATGTTGACCACCTGAGGATTGTTCTGCAAACTCTTCGAGAGAAGAAGCTTTATGCCAAATTGTAGAAGTGTGACTTCTGGTTGAGCCAAGTATCATTCTTGGGTCATATAATATCTAAAGATGGCATATCTATGGACCGAAGAAGATTGAGGATGTTGTAAACTGGAGTCGGCCTTCCAATGTATTCGAAGTAAGAAGCTTCGTGGGACTGGCTGGATATTATCGCAGATTCATGGAGGGCTTCTCTCACATTGCTCTACCCCTGACTCGCTTGACCCAAAAACAAGCGAAGTTTGACTGGACTGAGGAGTGTGAGAGAAGTTTTCAGGAGCTGAAGCAATGCCTAGTATCAGCCCCCGTCCTTACCCTTCCGTCAGGATCTAAAGGATTCATCCTATACACGGATGCTTCTCGGAAGGGATTGGGATGTGTTCTGATGCAAAATGAGAAGGTAATAGCTTATGCCTCTAAACAACTAAAGCCATACGAGCAAAATTATCCTACCCATGACCTGGAGTTGGCCACTGTGATATTTGCCTTGAAGATTTGGTAGCATTATTTATATGGAGAGGCATGTGATGTGTATACATACCACAAAAGTCTAAAATATATCTTCACTTAGAAGGAGTTAAACTTAAGGTAGAGGAGGTGGATGAAGCTACTAAAGGATTATGACCTGAACCTGCACTATCACCCAGGGAAGGCCAATGTGGTAAATGATGCTTTGAGCAGGAAGTCCTCCTCGGAGTTGGCTTTTATGATCACTTCTCAGCCTCACATTCAGAGGGACTTTAAGAAGTGGAGGTTGGATTGCGAGTACAGCGGTCCGATGGGTAGGTAGCAACACTTGTACTCCAGCCCACCTTGGATGATCGGATCAAGTCTTCCCAGAAAGAAGACTTGGACCAGCAAAGGATTAAAGAAGCTGTGAAGTCAAGGGCTCAAAATGAATTTGCTATAATGGAGGATGGATCCCTGAGATTTGACGACAGGCTCTGTGTGCCAAATGTGGAGGAACTAAGAGCAGAAATTCTAAGGGAGGCTCACTACTCTCCCTATACAGTGCACCCAGGAGTCACCAAGATGTATAGAGACCTAAAAGAAAACTTTTGGTAGAAGGGAATGAAAAGAGAGATTGCTCAGTATGTGGCCAAATGTTTAGTATGTCAGCAAGTGAAGACTGAGCATCAAAGGCCTGCGGGACCCATTCAGTCTTTGATGATTCCATAGTGGAAATGGAAGAAAATCACTATGGATTTCGTGATTGGACTGCCTAAGACCCCCAGGAGCAATGATGCAGTATGGGTCATTGTATACAGATGGACAAAGTCAGCCCATTTCTTACCATTCAGGGTTAGGATCTCCAGTGAGAGATTGGCCAACATGTATATTGAATAAATTATGAGGCTTCATGGCATTCCCGTATCTATTGTATCAGATCGGGATACTAGGTTTGTGTCCTAATTCTGGAAAAGTCTTCATAGAGCTCTGGGGACCAAACTGAACTTCAGCACAACCTTTCATCTCCAGATAGATGGGCAGTCTGAGAGGACCATACAGATCATGGAGGACATGTTGCGAGCCTATGTAATGGACTTGGGTGGTGCTTGGGACAACCACTTATCTTTAGTAGAATTTGCTTATAATAATAGTTACCAAGCCAGTATCCAGATGGCTCCATTTGAGGCTCTGTATGGTAGAAAATGTAGATCTCCCTTATGTTGGGATGATGTGGGAGAGAAAAAATTGTTGGGCTCTGAACTGATTCGACAAACAACAGAGAAGGTGCAGTTGATCAAAAAATAACTCCGCACAGCTCAGAGCCGATAGAAGAGCTATGCTGATATGAGAAGAAGGGAGCTAGAATTTCAGACTGGGGACCATGTCTTTCTGAAGATATCACCAACCAAAAATGTGATGAGATTTGAGATTAGAGGTAAGCTAAGTCCATGATATATTGGACCATTTGAGATTCTGAGTAAAGTAGGAGAGCTAGCTTATAGCCTGGCATTACCTTCGGCACTCTCTGGGGTACACAATGTATTTCATGTATCTATGTTGAGAAAGTACATTTCTGACCCTAGCCATGTGATACAGTTTGAGCCCATACAGTTAAGGAATGATTTGACATATAAAGAGCATTCTGTGTGTATTGTGGACCGTAAGGATCAAGTTCTAAGATGGCGTAGCATTCTCTATGTCAAGGTTCAATGGAATAACCATTCTGAGAGGGAAGCTACTTGGGAGCTTGAGGAGGAAATGAAAAAGAAATATCCTTATCTGTTTGTATCTTAGTATATGTAAATGAAAAGATAATTATTCTTATGATCAAACTTTAAATTCTAAATGTGCATCAATTTTGAGGCCGAAATTTTTATAAGGAGAGAAGAATGTAATCTCCCACGTGAAAAATGGATGGAAAAGGGGGAGGAGAAGACAGGCACGATACGATAGCGACCGGCGTGCCGCCCCTTCCTTCTCCACCCCCCTTCTCCACGATAAATAGGGAGGGAGAGAGGAGTCTCCTCCCTCCACCTATCACTATCACTGGTAAGCCCCTTCCATTGATTCATGGGAGAAACAGTGAGAGAGGCAGAGAGGGTGATCGGGAAGGATGGACTCTCCTTGTTACGGTGCTGGTTTGGAGTGAGAGAGGTAGAGAGGGTGATCGGGAAGGATGGACTCTCCTTGTTACGGTGCTGGTTTGGAGTGAGAGAGGTAGAGAGGGTGATCGGGAAGGATGGACTCTCCTTGTTACGGTGCTGGTTTGGAGTGCCCAGCTGCTCCAAGCGGCTGGAGGGGGGAGAGGGTAGGAGTGTCCGGCCGCTCGAGGTGGCCAGAGAGGAGCAATGGAAGGCCGCTGGGCGGCCCTCCCTTCTTGCGGAACCAAGCCGGTCCACGGCTTGGTTCGGGCCCGGCGGAGTGCCCATCGGCTCGCCGAGCCCGAGCGGTGACGACGACCGCCACCGGTGCTGGGGTAGCGTCCGATGGGGTTCGGCTAGCCTCCCCCGGCCAGCCTGGTCGTTGCCCATGGAGGAAGACAATGAATAGGGGAGAGAGGAAGGAAAGAAAGAAAGAGAGGAGGAGAGGGAAAGAGAGGGGGAGGCGGCCAACGGCGATCGGCCCGTGGCCGGTGGCCAGCCGAAACCCTGGGAGGGGCCGGCGGTGACCCTTGGCCACCGGCCCCCCCTCCTTTTCTCCTGGTTCGGGTGAACCAGAGGAGGAAGAAGCAGAGAGAAAAACAAAGAGGGGAAAAGGAAAAGGGGTAGGGCCCAGGTTCGGCCCAGCCCAATTAGCCCTTTGGGCTGATTTTTTTGGGCCCCAAATTGGGCCAGGCCCAATAAAAGAAGGATATGGCTTGTATCAGTGTTGATCATAGTTTCTTGGAGTATTTTTATTTTTTTATTTGGGCTTATATATTGGGAGATATTCAAGCCTCAAGTTGGCCACAGGATTAAACTGGGTAAAGTTTAGAAGTCATTTCATACGCTAATGCTGGAGTCTAAAAATTGGAAAATTGATGCTGTAGGTACCCAGGTGATTAAATAGCCGAATTACATTTTTAGATTAGCACCAGAAGGTAAGTAAGCCATTTATCATAATTTCATAAATTATTAAAATATAAAAATTATGTATTTAAATGCTATTTTGATATATATTGCATTATTTAAAAAAAAAAAAATGGATTGGTACTCCTATTTGCATGTGAGCATTTACTATGATTAGTTTATTATTATTATATTTTGTAAATAATTTAGTACCTATGCGGACAACTGATCAATTGGCGTGGTCTTTGAAATTGCTAAAGGTTTTATAAATATACATGTGTATTGACGTGTTTAAATCACTGTAATTATGAAAAGTATAGGGATTGCATTTTTGCAACGATGCATGCTATTTGGCAAATGTGACATAAAAATGATACTTTATGTATATGATAATATGTCCTACCATGGTCCGCTATAATAGGATATGATATGATGTGATGTTGCATGACTCGCTTGACACCAGGACCCAACTCCATAGGGGGGTATATAGAGAACACACACTCATGAGGTGTGTTGTGACAGGATATGGCAGTATTATGCCATATGGCACCAAAACCCACCTCCATAGGAAGAATATGTGGAGGACACACACTCTTAGGATATGTTGTAGCATGATATGATATGATGTGAGTTCATGACGCTGGTTCTAAGACCCTGACTCCTATGGGATATTTATGGAGGTTACACCCGAGGGAGGTGTTTGTTTATGAGGATATAGTGTATGGCCGTGGGATATTGGTATAAAAATAGATTTTTACATGCTATTTATGGTTTTATTCTGAAATTGTATATTCTTGAAATGCTATATAGCATTTGCTTCCAAAATTATTTTGAGCATATGATGCATGTTTTGATAACATAGTAAAATGTATTTGAAATATGGAAGCTTGACAGATGTTTGTTATGAAAATTTGGGTTGATAAAGCTTGAAGTAATTACATTATATTATAATAGTTGGCTTACTTATTGAGTGTGAGCTCATTTAAATCTAACAATATTTTTCAGAGCCGCAGAACTAAAGATGGGGATATGGGGTAGTTGGAGCAGCTATCAGAGTAACTTAGATTCAATACTTTGTTGTATCCCATTGAATTATGTATTTGGCATGTAGCCTAAAACATATGATTATGGTTTGTATTAACAATACTTTGAATTTAGATGATATGTAATTATTACCCCACTTTGTATTAAGTATTATATTTCAGGACGCCTTGCATGCAAGGCATGCGGCGGGTTGCTACCCCTATATCCAATATTGGGTCTGGGGCATGTCACGTCCCAGACCCAAAAATTTTGAGCTAGGGTGACAACCCGCCGCGTGTCGGGCACGCAAGGCGTCCCGAAACATGACACTAAATTCAAGAAAAGCAACAACCTATATATCATTCAAGTCCATGACTTTAATACAATCCATAACTAAAGATTTGGGCTACAAGCCCTACACATAAGCATTATTGGGGTTACATCAACATATGAATCCACTTTATTTAAATAGAAGCTCCAACGAACCTATGGTTCCTTACACACCACAATAATATAGTCTGGGCATCAAGCCCTACACATAAATACACTGGTATAGCAATAAAACAAAAATCTATATTTATTTGAGTTGAGGTCCATCACTCCAACATGTTATTCTCAAATCTCATGGTCCTGTAGCAAAACATTATATATTTTTATGAGATTACACTCAGTAAGTAAACCATGTATGCAGTCAAATCATAGCATGATAATCAATAAACACATAGATGATTTGCATGCTTAACATTGTTCAATTACTCAAACATGCCATGTAAGTAAACCCATCATTGTTATATTATATCATATGTGTCCCACGGCCCTGCAATGCCCCATAACAAAGGAGAGCCGCGGCGGCACATATAAATATAATTCAAATCATTTGCACTCATCATTGTTGTATTATATCATAGCAAATTATCAGTGCATATAAACAATTCATTGTCATATTATATTATATGTGTCCCACGGCCCTGCAATGCCTCATCTGAGCACATCCTCTAGATGTGTGGCCTCTACATGCCCTAACAATGGAGAACCGCGGCGGCACATATCAATATAATTCATTCTTTTGCATTCACAATCACTCCATTATGCAATGTAAGTATTATATCATGCGTGTCCCACGGCCCTGCAATGCCTCATCTGAGAACATCCTCTAGATGTGTATGGCCATAACAAAGGAGAACCGCGGCGACACTTATGAATATAATACCAATCATTTGCATCCATAACCGCTCAATTATACTATATAAGTAAACCCACTGTTTATACTCTCAATGGTAACTGTAAATGTGACCCACGGCCCAGCAATATCTCAATATCATGGTCACCAGAACACATACTCTATATGTATGGTACCACCTCAAAGCAATCCTAACAAAGGTGAACCGCGGCGGCACAAATAGATATGTGTCCCACGGCCAGCAATGCCTCCTCTGAGCACATCCTCTAGATGTGTAGGTGCGTGGCAATAATCATCAAACACATCCTCTAGATGTGGTGTGGTATGACAGAGCAAAGGTGAGCTGCAGCGAAACATAACAGTACCTCACATCATACATCAATACATCAATACATCAATCATGTAGCAAAACAGTGGATTTTACTTACTGAACAATTGCATGTAATATATCACATCAATGTCATACTAACGCATTTCTCATGCATAGCATCCCCACACGAAATCATAGCACATAAACAGCCATGTATTCATCTACTTACAATTTAGCCAATAACAATTCTTCATATCATAATTCACAATTTAACTACGCATATCCTGAAATAAATTATTAATAAACTGATAACTGGCTTACTTACCTCAGTACGCTATCAACAGGTATAAATAAGCTAGTCAGATGTCTGAGCACCTACAGGATCATTTACACAATTAATTGATTAGCAAGGAATATTAAAATGACCCTTAGAATTTCTACCCAGACTAGTTCACGGGCCCTACTTTGGGCTCGAATATCTCCCACTACACACACCCGATTGGGGAAGTAAAAAACCCCAAGAATCTAGAATTCGCCTAGATTCTAGCCATATAATTATTTTTCTAATCCCGGCCCGTTACGGGGCCCAAAATCCAGCCCAAAATCCGCTCACTGTACGGCCCAAAAGGCCTGAACCGGCCGGCCTAGCCGGCCCGGTTCAAACCATCTCCCTCCCGATCCCCTGTTTCACCGAACAGGGGACAGGAATGTGGCCGGCAGCCGGGGCCGCCGCCGGCCAAATGAGGGTGGCCCGGCCACCGGTGGTCGGGCCAGAGCCGGCCGCCGCCGCGGCCGGCCGCCAAACCTTCTCCCTCTCCCTCAATTTCCCTCAGCATCTTTCACTCACCCGCGCGGCACGGAGCTGTGCCGGCGGCACGGCCGGCCACTTTGGCCGGCCGGACCTCCATCGGACGCACGCCCGGCGCCGGTTGAGGCGACAGGCCAACGATCGGGCCCGGCGAGGCGGCGAGCACGCCGCCGAGCCCGAACCAACCGACGGAAGCCGAACCCGGCTTCCGCCACCGCGCGAGAGGAGGGCCAATTGGCCCTCTCTCTCTACTCTCTCTCCACCACCACCCCGCCGGACGCCTCTCCCGGTGCCGGCAGAGTCGTCGGCCAAGTCTCAGGCCCGGCGCGGCGGCGAGCACGCCGCCGGGCCTAAACCAAGGAGATCGGCCGGCTCGCGATCTCTCTGGTTCTCTCTCTCTCCCGCTCTCTCCCGCTCGCTTTCTCTTTCTTTCATGCTTGCTCTTTCTCTCTCTCTGTCTCCCTGTCTCTTTCTCTCTCTTACGCTCTCTCCCTCTCTCTCTCTCTCTCTAGAAGCCAGGAAATTTACCTGATGGATGAAGTGCCAGGATGATGGAGGGAGTCCCCCTCCATCATATAAATAATCCCCTAGTGCAACGCTTTGGTCAGGTAAAGAGATCGGGCATTCAGTCGTCAAGTCATGTCAAAAGTCTAAACGTCAAGAAGGTTTTCCCCGGGATGCCAGGTGTCCCAGAAGTAATTACTAAGAGTTACGTTCCCCCATGATAATTTATGGGGGGTTACATTCTCCCCCCCTTATAAAAAATTCATCCTCGAAATTTGATATACATCCAATGGAATACAAATCCATATTTTCTATCTAATAATCAGTTAAATTTCATTCAAAAGTCACCGTCATCGATACATCGTTGATCTGTAATAAGATACAAATAATTGTGGATGTTTCTTTTTCATTTTCTCCTTAGAACTTCGACATAAGGAATACTACACCATCTCAGGACTTAATCCTTGCGGTCCACCATATGCATAAAATGATCTTCATAGGTCAATTCTTTCTTAATCTAAATCGTTTTAAGTTCTAACATAACATGGTTTGAAATACACCTCCTCAGTCATAAAGATACGAAACTCATTGAACACCTCAAAGAGTAATGAAGACAGTGCTAAGCTATAAGCCACCTCCTATTCCTTGATCATCTCAAATAGTCCAATAAATTGAGGACTCAATTCACCTCTAACACAAATCTCATCACGTCATTAGTTAGTAAAATTTTCCAAATGATCTTCAACCTGAAATTTCCAATCTTTCTGTTAACATCAACATAACTTTTCTATTAACTCTGAGCTACATGAAGCTGCTTTGATACTTTCTCATATTTGTTAAACCAACTCAGTAATCAAAATTTTCTCTCTCATACTTCAAAGGATCTATACCTTATATCATAGACAACTTAAGTGAATCCATTTGAATGTTGGCTTGGTAATCAATAAATAAGCAATTTCACTAAGGGTAAGAAGCTATACCAAGCACTTTCTAAATCCATCACACAGGCTCGCAGTATATCATCAAAAGCTAATTGGTTCATGCAGATTGTCCATCTATTTGAGGGTAGAAAGCTGGACAGAAATTCAGCTTAATTCACTAAGCCTTATGAAAACATCATCAACTTAGAAGAGTGAGACAAATGGGTTCAGACTCAACTTACGTAGTTTACCATTAAACAAAAAAATAATTATTAACATCTTTATCTCACTAAAATTTCATCCTCGAAGTTAAATGTCCACAAATTTTGTACCATTAAAGATACTCACTAGAAAACTTTTATTTCGTTCCCAAGTACCCAAATGACATGTCCAACTTTCAAATTAATTTAATCTTTCTACCAAATAAATTAATTTTCTTAAGAAGTTTTCTTTCCTGTCATCCTTTTTTTTTTTTTATACTTCTCACAACATAATCATTATATTATCATAGAATCCATCATAGGTATTATGTCATCCATTCTTAAGGTTAGTAACACATCAGGCACTCTTAATTCCTCGATAAGATAGTTCCAAGTTCTTTTGAATTAAATATAAGATAGTTTTCTTCCAATGCTCTCTCAACTCATAAATAGTTGAATGTGCCATTAATCATTACGACACTTATTTCAATCATCATAACATACTTGGTTTCACTCTTGAATACTTCAAGCTAACATCAATGATCATTAAGCCAATCATTTAGGATATCTATCATAATTATCATAATCAACTAATTTAATTTCTTTGAATAATAGTGCCATCAATAATCATCAGTATAATTATTTTATCTCCTTCATATTTATCAGTAATACCACCATAACCAATCAATTTCTCTTGAATAGGTCAGTATATCCTCAATAAATAATGCAATGTCTCATGCCATAACATGACCAACTAATTTAAACCCTTCAAATATCTCAAAGTAACTTCACTAATCTAGCTCAGATGGATACAAGACTTATAAGGTCAATCAAGATTAAAATGTACTTACCATTCGAAAGACATGATTGAAAGTTATAGCAATCTCTTTATGATTTGAAAGTGATAATAGATGTACCCTTAACCATAATCCATAACTGATAATATAAAATCATCTCCCTCTTATTTTCTTAATAATTATTTTATGCCACTTATGGCTGATTGATAATTTATCCATCCTGGACAAGATATCTACGTAGGAACTATGAAGAAAGGTACAATAAGTATGCATAATAAATTAATGAACAGATATCTTGATTTAGAAATTTATAAAAATGAAAATCCCCATGAAATTCTTTATCAGTGGAGTTTATCTTATTCTCATTATTGCTAAAGTCTTTCACTTTCTACCATCAAAATATTTGATCATTTATAGCCAAATCAGTCTAAAGATTAATAGAGTCTACTGCTCTCAAAACTTAAACAGTAATTGTCTCAGAATTTAAATTTTTATATTCTTTCTAAATGGTCCATCAAGATATAATATGCAGTCAACTATTTCATTAGCATCAATATCAACCATCTCCACATCTAGCAAATTAACAATCAGTTTTGAACATGCAATATCCATAATAAAAGTTCTCTTAGTAAAATTCACTATATATACTTATCCATCCAGATTCAAATTCAGAAAGTACTCAATTGTGATTGATCAAAAATATGTAATTAACTATTTCATTCCCAAAATATCATCAATATTAATCATCCCTATAACCGGAAGATTAGCTCATAATCTTGAACTTACATATCAACAATGTAAGTTCTACAAATAAAAAATTCATTATATACATCCACATTCAAATTTAGATTTACTAACTCCAAATCCACATATCAACTCAATTGCAATATGGACATAATGATGTTATCTTAGTCATATTAGTCATCAATTGAAATTTTCCACTACTATGTTTATTCCATATATTCATCTATCTTTTATTGCATATCCAATTAAAATTTCATCTCTCATATTATTTAAAGGTCTGAAACTGCTATGAATCATTTCCAATAAGTTTGACGGAGCTAAAACCTCTAGAAGCCCCTAGGCCTCCCCACTGGTCAAGGCTACCAGCCAGGGAGCCCACATAATATCATTGTCTTGAGATGGTTCATTCTTAATTCCGATCAAACTTGTAATTCAATTAATATCTTGATAAACTTTAAATTCAAGCTTCCAAAGCATAATTCCTGAAATTCCTTGAAAGTCATAATTGTCTCCATATCATCCAAGTATTTTGCCAAGAGTGTCAATATGCATATATCCCTAAGGTCATAACCTGGGTCCTATGGGTTATGGGCCCACCACGCTTCCGCTGCGCACTCTGATGCTGCATGTCCTGCATAGACTGCGCCCGAGAGAGCTTGAAGCATCTCGGACTAGAATCGCTGGTGCTCAGCTCCTACTGGGTTGGCGAGGGCCATACCTCCAGTAGTTCCTTCACCCACCGGCTGATCAGCATTACCGGCCAAAGAGTCCTTCTCATACAGTTGGCTCCTAGTACGACGAGCCATAACTAATTCCTGATAAATTGGATGTGGTTAATATCATCATAAACTAATGTGTCAGGTGACTCTAAATATAATGTCATCAAAATATGTTCTCTTCGGGTTATCATGTCAATATGTCCGTGTCCCTAGGGTCATAAGTTCTCTACCTGTTATCATGTCAATATGTCTGTGTCCCTAGAGTCATAACTTGGCTCTGATACCACTAAAGCTGTCACGCCCCAGACCCAAAAATTTTGAGCTAGGGTGACAACCCGCCGCGTTCCGGGCACGCAAGGCGTCCCGAAACATGACACTGAATTCAAGAAAAGCAACAACCTATATATCATTCAAGTCCATGACTTTAATACAATCCATAACTAAAGATTGGGCTACAAGCCCTACACATAAGCATTATTGGGGTTACATCAACATATGAATCCACTTTATTTTAAATAGAAGCTCCAACGAACCTATGGTTCCTTACACACCACAATAATATAGTCTGGGCATCAAGCCCTACACATAAATACACTGGTATAGCAATAAAACAAAAATCTATATTTTATTTGAGTTGAGGTCCATCACTCCAACATGTTATTCTCAAATCTCATGGTCCTATAGCAAAAACATTATAATATTTTTATGAGATTACACTCAGTAAGTAAACCATGTTATGCAGTCAAATCATAGCATGATAATCAATAAACACATAGATGATTTGCATGCTTAAACATTGTTCAATTACTCAAACATGCCATGTAAGTAAACCCATCATTGTTATATTATATCATATGTGTCCCACGGCCCTGCAATGCCCCATAACAAAGGAGAGCCGCGGCGGCACATATAAATATAATTCAAATCATTTGCACTCATCATTGTTGTATTATATCATAGCAAATTATCAGTGCATATAAACAATTCATTGTCATATTATATTATATGTGTCCCACAGCCCTGCAATGCCTCATCTGAGCACATCCTCTAGATGTGTGGCCTCTACATGCCCTAACAATGGAGAACCGCGGCAGCACATATCAATATAATTCATTCTTTTGCATTCACAATCACTCCATTATGCAATGTAAGTATTATATCATGCGTGTCCCACGGCCCTGCAATGCCTCATCTGAGAACATCCTCTAGATGTGTATGGCCATAACAAAGGAGAACCGCGGCAGCACTTATGAAATAATACCAATCATTTGCATCCATAACCGCTCAATTATACTATATAAGTAAACCCACTGTTTATACTCTCAATGGTAACTGTAAATGTGACCCACGGCCCAGCAATATCTCAATATCATGGTCCACCAGAACACATACTCTATATGTGGTACCACCTCAAAGCAATCCTAACAAAGGTGAACCACGGCGGCACATATAGATATGTGTCCCACGGCCAGCAATGCCTCCTCTGAGCAATCCTCTAGATGTGTAGGTGCGTGGCAATAATCATCAAAACACATCCTCTAGATGTGGTGTGGTATGACAGAGCAAAGGTGAGCCGCAGCGAAACATAACAGTACCTCACATCATACATCAATACATCAATACATCAATCATGTAGCAAAACAGTGGATTTTACTTACTGAACAATTGCATGTATATATCACATCAATGTCATACTAACTGCATTTCTCATGCATAGCATCCCCACACGAAATCATAGCACATAAACAGCCATGTATTCATCTACTTACAATTTAGCCAATAACAATTCTTCATATCATAATTCACAATTTAACTACGCATATCCTGAAATAAATTATTTAATAAACTGATAACTGGCTTACTTACCTCAGTACGCTATCCAACAGGTATAAATAAGCTAGTCAGATGCCTGAGCACCTACAGGATCATTTACACAATTAATTGATTAGCAAGGAATATTAAAATGACCCTTAGAATTTCTACCCAGACTAGTTCACGGGCCCTACTTTGGGCTCGAATATCTCCCACTACACACACCCGATTGGGGAAGTAAAAATACCCCAAGAAACTAGAATTCGCCCAGATTCAAGCCATATAATTATTTTTCTAATCCTGGCCCGTTACGAGGCCCAAAATGCAGCCCAAATTCCGCTCACTGTACGGCCCAAAAGGCCTGAACCGGCCGGCCTAGCCGGCCCGGTTCAAACCATCTCCCTCCCGATCCCCTGTTTCACCGAACAGGGGACGGGAACGTGGCCGGCGGCCGGGGCCACCGCCGGCCAAATTGAGGGTGGCCGGCTGCCGGTGGCCGGGCTAGAGCCGGCCGCCGCCGCGGCCGGCCGCCAAAACCTTCTCCCTCTCCCTCAATTTCCCTCAGCATCTTCTACTCACCCGCGCGGCACGGAGCTGTGCCGGTGGCACGGCCGGCCACTTTGGCCGGCCGGACCTCCACCGTACGCACGCCCGGTGCCGGTGGAGGCGACAGGCCAACCATCGGGCCCGGCGAGGCGGCGAGCACGCCGCCGAGCCCGAACCAACCGACGGAAGCCGAACCGGCTTCCGCCACGCGCGAGAGGAGGGCCAATTGGCCCTCTCTCTCTACTCTCTCTCCACCACCACCCCGCCGGATGCCTCTCCCGGCGCCGGCAGAGTCGTCGGCCAAGTCTTAGGCCCGGCGCGGCGGCGAGCACGCCGCCGGGCCTAAACCAAGGGGATCGGCCGGCTCGCGATCTCTCTGGTTCTCTCTCTCTCCCGCTCGCTTTCTCTTCTTTCACGCTTGCTCTTTCTCTCTCTCTGTCTCCCTGTCTCTTTCTCTCTCTTATGCTCTCTCCCTCTCTCTCTCTCTCTAGAAGACAGGGAATTTACCTGATGGATGAAGTGCCAGGATGATGGAGGGAGTCCCCCTCCATCATATAAATAATCCCCCAGTGCAACGCTTTGGTCAGGTAAAGAGATCGGGCATTCAGTCGTCAAGTCATGTCAAAAGTCTAAATGTCAAGAAGGTTTTCCCCGGGATGCCAGGTGTCCCCAGAAGTAATTACTAAGAGTTACGTTCCCCCATGATAATTTATGGGGGGTTACATTCTCCCCCCTTATAAAAATTTCGTCCTCGAAATTTGATATACATCCAATGGAATACAAATCCATATTTTCTATCTAATAATCAGTTAAATTTCATTCAAAAGTCACCGTCATCGATACATCGTTGATCTGTAATAAGATACAAATAATTGTGGATGTTTCTTTTTCATTTTCTCCTTAGAACTTCGACATAAGGAATACTACACCATCTCAGGACTTAATCCTTGCGGTCCACCATGTGCACAAATGATCTTCATAGGTCAATTCTTTCTTAAACTAAATCATTTTAAGTTCTAACACATAACAGGGTTTGAAATATACCTCCTCAGTCATAAAGATACGAAACTCATTGAACACCCCAAAGAGTAATGAAGACAGTGTTAAGCTATAAGCCACCTCCTATTCCTTGATCATCTCAAATAGTCCAATAAATTGAGGACTCAATTCACCTCTAAACACAAATCTCATCATGTCATTAGTTAGTAAAATTTTTCAAATGATCTTCAACCTGAAATTTCCAATCTTTCTGTTTAACATCAACATAACTTTTCTATTAACTCTGAGCTACATGAAGCTGCTTTGATACTTTCTCATATTTGTTAAACCAACTCAGTAATCAAAATTTTCTCTCTCACACTTCAAAGGATCTATACCTTATATCATAGACAACTTAAGTGAATCCATTTGAATGTTGGCTTGGTAATCAATAAATAAGCAATTTCACTAAGGGTAAGAAGCTATACCAAGCACTTTCTAAATCCATCACACAGGCTCGCAGTATATCATCAAAAGCTAATTGGTTCATGCAGATTGTCCATCTATTTGAGGGTAGAAAGCTGGACAGAAATTCAGCTTAATTCACTAAGCCTTATGAAAACATCATCAACTTAGAAGAGTGAGACAATGGGTTCAGACTCAATTTACGTAGTTTACCATTAAACAAAAAAACAATTATTAACATCTTTATCTCACTAAAATTTCATCCTCGAAGTTAAATGTCCACAAATTTTGTACCATTAAAGATACTCACTAGAAAACTTTTATTTCGTTCCCAAGTACCCAAATGACATGTCCAACTTTCAAAATTAATTTAATCTTTTGACCAAATAAAATTAATTTTCTTAAGAAGTTTTTCTTTCCTGTCATCCTTTTTTTTTTTATACTTCTCACAACATAATCATTATAATTATCATAGAATCCATCATAGGTATTATGTCATCCATTCTTAGGTTAGTAACACATCAGGCACTCTTAATTCCTCGATAAGAGTTCCAAGTTCTTTTGAATTAAATATAAGATAGTTTTCTTCCAATGCTCTCTCAACTCATAAATAGTTGAATGTGCCATTAATCATTACGACACTTATTTCAATCATCATAACATACTTGGTTTCACTCTTGAATACTTCAAGCCAACATCAATGATCATTAAGCCAATCATTTAGGATATCTATCATAATTATCATAATCAACTAATTTAATTTCTTTGAATAATAGTGCCATCAATAATCATCAGTATAATTATTTATCTCCTTCATATTTATCAGTAATACCACCATAACCAATCAATTTCTCTTGAATAGGTCAGTATATCCTCAATAAATAATGCAATGTCTCATGCCATAACATGACCAACTAATTTAAACCCTTCAAATATCTCAAAGTGACTTCACTAATCTAGCTCAGATGGATACAAGACTTATAAGGTCAATCAAAATTGAAAATGTACTTACCATTCGAAAGACATGATTGAAAGTTATAGCAATCTCTTTATGATTTGAAAGTGATAATAGATGTACCCTTAACCATAATCCATAACTGATAATAATAATCATCTCCCTCTTATTTTCTTAATAATTATTTTATGCCACTTATGGCTGATTGATAATTATCCATCCTGGACAAAGATATCAACGTAGGAACTATGAAGAAAGGTACAATAAGTATGCACAATAAATTAATGAACAGATCTTGATTTAGAAATCTATAAAAATGAAAATCCTCATGAAATTCTTTATCAGTGGAGTTTATCTTATTCTCATTATTGCTAAAGTCTTCACTTTCTACCATCAAAATTTTGATCATTTATAGCCAAATCAGTTCTAAAGATTAATAGAGTCTACTGCTCTCAAAACTTAAACAGTAATTGTCTCAGAATTTAAATTTTTATATCTTCCTAATGGTCCATCAAGATATATATGCAGTCAACTATTTCATTAGCATCAATATCAACCATCTCCATATCTAGCAAATTAACAATCAGTTTTGAACATGCAATATCCATAATAAAAGTTCTCTTAGTAAAATTCACTATATATACTTATCCATCCAGATTCAAATTCAGAAAGTACTCAATTGTGATTGATCAAAAATATGTAATTAACTATTTCATTCCCAAAATATCATCAATATTAATCATCCCTATAACCGGAAGATTAGCTCATAATCTTGAACTTACAATATCAACAATGTAAGTTCTACAAATAAAAAATTCATTATATACATCCACATTCAAATTTAGATTTACTAACTCCAAATCCACATATCAACTCAATTGCAATATGGACATAATGATGTTATCTTAGTCATATTAGTCATCAATTGAAATTTTCCACTACTATGTTTATTCCATATATTCATCTATCTTTTATTGCATATCCAATTAAAATTTCATCTCTCATATTATTTAAAGGTCTGAAACTGCTATGAATCATTTCCAATAAGTTTGACGGAGATAAAACCTCTAGAATCCCCTAGGCCTCCCCACTGGTCAAGGCTACCAGCCAGGGAGCCCACATAATATCATTGTCTTGCGATGGTTCATTCTCAATTCCGATCAAACTTGTAATTCAATTAATATCTTGATAAACTTTAAATTTCAAGCTTCCAAAGCATAATTCCTGAAATTTCTTGAAAGTCATAATTGTCTCCATATCATCCAAGTATTTTGCCAAGAGTGTCAATATGCATATATCCCTAAGGTCATAACCTGGGTCCTGTGGGTTATGGGCCCACCACGCTTCCGCTGCGCACTCTGATGCTGCATGTCCTGCATAGACTGCGCTCGAGAGAGCTTGAAGCATCTCGGACTAGAATCGCTGGTGCTCATCTCCTACTGGGTTGGCGAGGGCCATACCTCCAGTAGTTCCTTAACCCACCGGCTGATCAGCATTACCGGCCAAAGAGTCCTTCTCATACAGTTGGCTCCTAGTACGATGAGCCATAACTAATTCCTGGTAAATTGGATGTGGTTAATATCATCATAAACTAATGTGTCAGGTGACTCTAAATATAATGTCATCAAAATATGTTCTCTTCGTGTTATCATGTCAATATGTCCGTGTCCCTAGGGTCATAAGTTCTCTACATGTTATCATGTCAATATGTCTGTGTCCCTAGAGTCATAACTTGGCTCTGATACCACTAAAGCTGTCACGCCCCAGACCCAAAAATTTTGAGCTAGGGTGACAACCCGCCGCGTGCCGGGCACGCAAGGCATCCCGAAACATGACACTGAATTCAAGAAAAGCAACAACCTATATATCATTCAAGTCCATGACTTTAATACAATCCATAACTAAAGATTTGGGCTACAAGCCCTACACATAAGCATTATTAGGGTTACATCAACATATGAATCCACTTTATTTTAAATAGAAGCTCCAACGAACCTATGGTTCCTTACACACCACAATAATATAGTCTGGGCATCAAGCCCTACACATAAATACACTGGTATAGCAGTAAAACAAAATCTATATTTTATTTGAGTTGAGGTCCATCACTCCAACATGTTATTCTCAAATCTCATGGTCCTGTAGCAAAAATATTATAATATTTTATGAGATTACATTCAGTAAGTAAACCATGTTATGCAGTCAAATCATAGCATGATAATCAATAAACATATAGATGATTTGCATGCTTAAACATTGTTCAATTACTCAAACATGCCATGTAAGTAAACCCATCATTGTTATATTATATCATATGTGTCCCACGGCCCTGCAATGCCCCATAACAAAGGAGAGCCGCGGCGGCACATATAAATATAATTCAAATCATTTGCACTCATCATTATTGTATTATATCATAGCAAATTATCAGTGCATATAAACAATTCATTGTCATATTATATTATATGTGTCCCACGGCCCTGCAATGCCTCATCTAAGCACATCCTCTAGATGTGTGGCCTCTACATGCCCTAACAATGGAGAACCGCGGCGGCACATATCAATATAATTCATTCTTTTGCATTCACAATCACTCCATTATGCAATGTAAGTATTATATCATGCGTGTCCCACGGCCCTGCAATGCCTCATCTGAGCACATCCTCTAGATGTGTATGGCCATAGCAAAGGAGAACCGCGGCGGCACTTATGAATATAATACCAATCATTTGCATCCATAACCGCTCAATTATACTATATAAGTAAACCCACTGTTTATACTCTCAATGGTAACTGTAAATGTGACCCACGGCCCAGCAATATCTCAATATCATGGTCCACCAGAACACATACTCTATATGTGTGGTACCACCTCAAAGCAATCCTAACAAAGGTGAACCACGGCGGCACATATAGATATGTGTCCCACGGCCAGCAATGCCTCCTCTGAGCACATCCTCTAGATGTGTAGGTGCGTGGCAATAATCATCAAAACACATCCTCTAGATGTGGTGTGGTATGACAGAGCAAAGGTGAGCCGCAGCGAAACATAACAGTACCTCACATCATACATCAATACATCAATACATCAATCATGTAGCAAAACAGTGGATTTTACTTACTGAACAATTGCATGTAATATATCACATCAATGTCATACTAACTGCATTTCTCATGCGTAGCATCCCCACACAAAATCATAGCACATAAACAGCCATGTATTCATCTACTTACAATTTAGCCAATAACAATTCTTCATATCATAATTCACAATTTAACAACGCATATCTTGAAATAAATTATTTAATAAACTGATAACTGGCTTACTTACCTCAGTACGCTATCCAACAGGTATAAATAAGCTAGTCAGATGTCTGAGCACCTACAGGATCATTTACACAATTAATTGATTAGCAAGGAATATTAAAATGACCCTTAGAATTTCTACCAAGACTAGTTCATGGGCCCTACTTTGGGCTCGAATATCTCCCACTACACACACCCGATTGGGGAAGTAAAAATACCCCAAGAAACTAGAATTCGTTCAAATTCTAGCCATATAATTATTTTTCTAATCCCGGCCCGTTACGGAGCCCAAAATCCAGCCCGAAATCCGCTCACTGTACGGCCCAAAAGGCCTGAACCGGCCGGCCCAGCCGGCCCGGTTCAAACCATCTCCCTCCCGATCCCCTGTTTCACCGAACAGGGGACGGGAACGTGGCCAGCGGCCGGGGCCGCCGCCGGCCAAATTGAGGGCGGCCCGGCCGCCGGTGGCCGGGCCAGAGCCGGCCGCCAAACCTTCTCCCTCTCCCTCAATTTCCCTCAGCATCTTCCACTCACCCGCGCGGCACGGAGCTGTGCTGGCGGCACGGCCGGCCACTTTGGCCGGCCGGACCTCCACCGGACGCAGCCCGGTGCCGGTGGAGGCGACAGGCCAACGATCGGGCCTGGCGAGGCGGCGAGCACGCCGCCGATCCCGAACCAACCGACGGAAGCCGAACGCCACCGCGCGAGAGGAGGGCCAATTGGCCCTCTCTCTCTACTCTCTCTCCACCACCACCCCGCCGGACGCCTCTCCCGGCGCCGGCGGAGTCGTCGGCCAAGTCTCAGGCCCGGCACGGCGGCGAGCACGCCGCCGGGCCTAAACCAAGGGGATCGGCCGGCTCGCGATCTCTCTGGTTCTCTCTCTCTCCCGCTCTCTCCCGCTCGCTTTCTCTTTCTTTCACGCTCGCTCTCTCTCTCTCTGTCTCCCTGTCTCTTTCTCTCTCTTACGCTCTCTCCCTCTCTCTCTCTCTCTCTAGAAGCCAGGGAATTTACCTGATGGATGAAGTGCCAGGATGATGGAGGGAGTCCCCCTCCATCATATAAATTATCCCCCAGTGCAACGCTTTGGTCAGGTAAAGAGATCGGGCATTCAATCGTCAAGTCATGTCAAAAGTCTAAACGTCAAGAAGGTTTTCCCCGGGATGCCAGGTGTCCCCAGAAGTAATTACTTAGAGTTACGTTCCCCCATGACAATTTATGGGGGGTTACAGGGCGTGACAGAGGTAATTTGGGATGCAAGTGTAGGAATTTGAAGTAAATTAGGCATGTCTTATGTTTGACCTTATAAGGTTGATCAAGCAAGGATTAGGTTGGGATAGGTTGGATTAGATCTAGAGTGGGTGTGATTGAGTTTGATTGGATGTTCGGTGGATTTCACGAAAATAGTTTGTGTGTTGAGGCAGGCAATCTTTCCATATCTAATGAGGGATTCTTCCATCAATATCTTGCTGTAAGAGCAATGGATCCATTGGATATATTCAGTCAAAACTCAGACTCATTTCCTGGAAAATTTTGCAGGAGGAAGTACTTAATGGTTGTTCACCCGAAGATGGAGGGATCTTTCTTTGGCAATCTGGATCAGAGGAATTATGTAATGAGTGGTGGGCATCGTAGAACACCTTTCTACCAGGCATTTCTGAAGTTAGCGAAGTCAATATGGATGTTACACAGGTTGGCATATTCCTTTGATCCCAAAGTCAAAACTTTTTCAGGTGAAAAATGGGAGGGAGTTCTCAGAGGTTTATATGGAAAGTGTTGTGAAAAACATTATTTTGGGTGAGGGAGATCGAAAACCTAAAGCTGGGCTTATGGTGATGCCAGGTTTTATGACTTGGGGAACTGTTGCAAGATCCCACGTTTATCTTTCTGGTGTGTAGTGTGCTGAATGAAGGTCGATACATTTGGGAAGGCAATATATTGCAGGAGTTGGAAGCACCATTTATCTTTGTTGTTTGGGGGGCTAGATTTAATGGTTTGTTGAGATGTCATCTGTCTGTAAATTTATGGGTTACATGATATGGGAATTATTATTGTTTGTTAGTTACAAATTGGTGTTGTCCTCTCTGCAAGATAGCAATTGAAGATATTAGTTGAGCATCATTTATTGAAATCTGTACTATATGCTAAATCAACCGACCTGTTTGTTGCTCACTTTCCAACTTCTGGGATGAGGATGACCGTAAAAACTCATTGACGTTTATAGTATTAGGCTTTGATATTGTGCAAGGACAGTACTTAAGTACTCTAATATATTTCCTTTCCTCTGGTTGTTCTCTGACATTTGATTTTTTTTTTAAAGGCTATTCAGATTTACGGTTACCATAGTGTTTGATTCAATAGGCTTCATTATTTGGTGGTTGCGTACGCTAGGTCTCGTCCTCGCCTTGTCTCATCTGCTGATATTTAAAGCGAACGGAGGTGGCCGTAGATTATTAAGTACGGAATGTGTGGGTTCTGTTACCTGAATGCTTTCAAAAAGACATTAATGATAGCAGATTCACGTGCAAGTCTTGTTCTAGTGGTACCAGCCACTGAACAGATTTACTGCAAGCTTATATTTTGGTTACAAGAACCATTTTTTGAGAACAATTTTAATGTTTTATCCCTATCTTTGTTTGCATAGCTTAGTAAGAGAGATTTTGGCAGGGTTCATGTTTCAAATTTGGAGAATTTTTCCTTAACGCTAAGGTTAATTGCATTAAAGGATGGCGAATGAGGAAACTTTGTGGCACGTCCATTAACCGTCTTCATTGAACGGTGAAGAAGTTTTACAGGAGGCTTAATTCTTTTCTTATAGCTCCCGTGGTCAAGGACTTTTGGCTTTGTGTTGCTCAGGTTTTAATAACTTTTAACAGCATGCATGCATTTTACTAGCTAACCATATTGATTTCTAATGCATTCATGCATCATGCGGTGTCACTCTTGTTGACGCCGAGTCATCTTCCTTGAACGCTAGGAAAACAGAGGTCCTTCTCGCCGGATTACTGCAAGAAAAGTCCCCGGAGACCGGATGTTCCAGTGGGGACCTTTCGACGCTCAAGTCAGTTACTCGGGAACAGACAAAAGTTAGCTAGCAGAAGAAAGCTAGAGAGTTAGGGTTCCGAATCCTTCCCTCATTGTAAGTGTGAGCTTTTAACATGTTCTAAGATCTTCCTTCCTCATGCTTTCAGAAGATTCATAATTTTTAGATACTGTTATCCGATAACGGACAAAAAGGCAAGGCTGATAGTGACGGGTCATGGGCATATCAGAGGTGTCATGCCTCACTTGCCACCTGTCGGTACGACGTTACAGGTGTCGGGTGGCTATGGTTGCAACAGGCGCGCGCTGTTATGAGGTATGGCCACATGCGGTCACAGATGAGTGGTGGGTCGTACGTTGTAACGGAGTATGGCCATACACAATTATAGGCGAGTGGTGGGCCACATGCCGTAATGGGGTATGGTCACGTACTGTTACGGGCGCGTTGTGGGCCATACGCCTTAATGGGGCATGGCGATGCACTGTAGTAGATGAGTAGTGGGCCACGTGGGCGTATCAGATGGCCCGTTGCTATAAGCTACTGGTCCCAAGGGCTAGACCATGATGGATGCCCAAGGCCGAGGTTGAAGCTCGGGACTGAAGGAGGCCAAAGCGGGCTTCGGAGGTTGAATGATGCCCCGGAGGCCGAAGCGGGCCTCGGAGATTGAATGATGCCCCGGAAGCCGAAGCAGGCCTCGGAGGTTGAATGATGCCCCGGAGGCCGAAACGGGATGCCATCAATCTCCTTTACCATTATCCCTGACGGTGCTGGATCAGCCATTTCAGATGCCCCCTCGCCCCTGAGATGGAGCGGGTCCACCTTGGCGAAGCAAAAGAGGTGTCACCTCCCTAGTGGCTGATCCCCGTATGCTGCCAACTGCTCTCGGACATGTGTCTCTGGATGCTGCGATAACTTAGTGCAGGCGACTTGGGGGTTATGAAGGGGCAGTCGCTACTGTCCGTCCGATCTGCCGCGATCGCCCTCGAGGCGGGGTTGTTCTTTTGAAATTCGCAAAAAGCGTCCGCCATCATTGCCATCATGGCGATGATGTCATTGGTGTCCCCATCATTGGTCAGAGGCAGTTTGTTCCATGTATCGGACGCCTGCCGAGGTGGCCCAGCCTATAGCGGAAGTCCACGTGGCTGGCAAATTGAGGCAAGACGATTTGAAACTTGACAAAAACCGGGCGAAGGCTGAATACCCGTCACTTTGCTTCAGTTATCTTCTTCCTCTAGTCCTCTGCTCCCTCTGCAACCTGAGAATCGCCCTCCGCCATTTCTTTCTCTAGGTTAGCCTTCTGTCCTTCCCGATCCTTCCTTCTTCTTTCCCAAACTTTTGTCATGGCCTCCTCGCCATCTTGGACTTCTTCTGCTCTCTCCGACAACCGTATTTTTCCCTCGAGGCTTCGTGCCTCTCATCTCCCTCTTCTTCATGGTCCTCCAATCCGAAGGACCGTCTTCCCTTGTTCCAACGACCGGTTGCTGACAGGGCTCCTGCAAGGGGACGCTCGGAGGCAACCGGCCGGGCCCTAGCGAGGAGGCGCCAGGCGGCAGCCGACGCCTCTTCGAAGGTGGGGGTAGAATCTTCGACGGGGACCGCCTCCACTGTAACGGGCCAAGACTTAGCAAACATTAGGGCCGGCTACCAGGTACCCCGAGATGTTGGGCTCTTCCTTCCGACCCCCGATGACAGGGTGGTCTCCTTTCGGCCCGGGTAGAGTGGTCGTTTATGAGATATCCCTTAAGTTAGGTCTCCGTCTACCCTTTCACCCTTTTTTATTAACCTTTTAGACTATTACTCCTTGACTCCTTCTCATCTGGTCCCGAACTCCCTTCGGACCATTTGTGCCTTTCTCATCCTTTGTCACCACCTCCAAATCATCCCCCGACTCTCCCTCTTTCGCTGTTTTTACACCCTTAGGCAGCAGAGGGGTTGGTGGCTGTTCCAGCCCCGACCCGGTCATGTCCTCAAGTTACTTCTCCCCACCTCGGTCAAGGGATGGAAATCCCATTTCTTTTTTGTTGACCTTGATCAGTCAAGCCTCAGTGGGGGATCCCGACCTCTGACCCAACATGAACTCCACGGTCCTCCCAGGAGATAAAGAAGCGCTGGGGCAACTGTTGACTGCCAACATCCCCAGATACAACTTGCTTCTGTCAGAGCACAACCTCCGGCTGGCAGGCCTCACCACACAGAGCGGTGAGTAATAGATGCCCCAGCACTTAGCAAAATTGCCCTCTCCTCCTTCTTCTTCTTCTCTCTTCTATTTATTTATTATTTATTATTTTTACTAACTCCGGCCGACGTTGCATAGCGATGAAGCCTCCGACTGCCATGGTCAGGAAGGCCGCAGTCAAGAGGATGAGGGCCTAGGGCGGCTCGAGAGAGGGGCAGCAGGCGCCGGCCCCCAAGCGCCTTACTGTGCGGGTGTCCCAGTAGGCCGAGTAGCGCAAGTCTCCATCAGTTCCAAAGGTGGATCTGACGGCCGACACCCCGTCAGAAAGGGCGGGGGCCAAGGGGACGACGATGGAGGAGCCAGCGATGGTGGGGGAGCCGGCGACGATGGAGGAGCCCCCAGCTTCTAGCGAACCACCCCCAGCCAGGCGGTAGCCCAGTGGTTGGGGTTTCCTCCACACAACCACGACGTCTCAGGTTCAAGGAATGAGGTTGCGGCTGACTCGAATAATTCCAAGGTTAATCCTTGGGGCCTGAAACGCCGGTGCTGGAGGGGCTAAGGTTTCTTCTCGTCTCCTGTTCTGACTGTTGGCACCGGGTGGGGTCAGGTTGACCTACTCGTCTTCGGGCGGGGAACGGCTGCGCAAATCTTGCGCCGTGCATGGAACATATCCTGACGGGGAATGGAGCGCATGGGACCTAGCTACGGGTCGGCAATAGCCCTCCTTCCCTTTTTTGTAACCAAAAAAAAAAAAAAAAGCAGACAGGAGTTGGGGGAGGGTCATCAGGGATAACAAGTCCACCCCCCGAACAGATGCCGATGAGCAGCCCTCCGCGTGCCGAGCTGGAGCACGTTGGAAACGCTGAGGGGAGCAGGGCTGGGCCAACCCCTCACGGGTTCTCTTTAATAAACGACAGGTGCTAGGCTGAACAGCTCATGTCCCACGTCGTTCAGCCTGACATTTAGGAGGAGCTCCAGACTTTGGGGGCGAATAGGTTCTTCCGGGAGGTCTTCTCAGCCCTCGTCCGAGTAAGTATTTTTCCCTTGCCTTTGGTTTAGAGCACTTAAACAATTTGCATAGCTGACACCCTGAGTGCAGGTGACCAACTCCTTTGTGCTCACTCGGGAGGCCATCGGCGAGGGGGAGGCTGTCATTCGCCAAGCCCAATAGGATGCCGAAGATGCCCAAGTCCGAGCCGAGGCTGCGGAGAAGGCCTTGGAATTGGTAAGGGCCGAGTGCGCCGATAAAATAAAGAAGGCTAAGAGTAGAGCCGAGGCCGAGGCCAATCGACTGCGGGCGGCGCTCAACCAGCTCACAGAGGCCGAGGGCACAATTGAGGCTCGAAACCTTCATATAGCCGACTTGAACTCGGCCATTCAGGTGGCCGAGGATCGGGCGAAGCGGGCTGAGGAAGAGGTGAACGCCAAGGAGGACGAAAGGGCGGCGGCAGCCTCTCTGGCTGCAGAGAGGGAGGCCCGAGCCGTTGAGGTGGAGGCAGCCGCTGAGGCCAGGGCTGCCACGGCCATGGAGGAGTTCAAGGCATCGGAGCACTTCACCCACAAGCTAGTTGAAGCTAATGCGGATTTCTACATCCAGGGGTTTGACGATGCCAAGAAAAAGGTAGCCCGAGTTTTGAACCTCCCCCAAGTCATGGACATCGAGCCGGACCAGGAGTCCAATGAGGCCTCGGATGGCGAGCCTACGACCGGATCTTGATCTTGTATTTCTTTTACTTTACTTTTTTTTTTGTATCAAGTCCGACTCGGTCGGAATTTTGTAGATACTTCATTAATGAAATTATTTTTATCCAACAACGTCTCATTTCCAAGCCCTTGGGTTGCCGACGTGGGACCCCTAGGGGCTTCGTCGGCACCGAGGGGCAACTTCTCCTCGCTCACGAGTGACTTAGCCACGTAGGACCGAACCTCCGGGAGTGCCAAGGTCGAAACTGGGGCCGCGTCTGCCCTAAGGATTCAGACCTCTGAGGGCTGATGGAACATCAGCCTCGGAGTGCCGAGGGGAAAACAGGCTTTTTGAATCCGATGGTACATCGGGTCTTCAGGGCCAACGGTACATTGGGCTTTTTATGTCGAGTTGGCCTCAGGTTTTCTGAATCCGATGGTACATCGGGTCTTCGATGCCAATGGTACGTTGGGCTTTTTGTTGAGAGCCGATGGTACATCGGTCTGCTAGTGGTACACTGGGCTTTTTGAATCCGATGGTACATCGGGTCTTCGATGCCAATGGTACATTGGGCTTTTTGTTGAGAGTCGATGGTACATTGGTCTGCCAGTAGTACACGGATTCTTTCCCATCAACTGGTATCAGAGCCTGTGAATTTTTTTTATGTGTGCGAGCATGGAAGCCGGTAATGTTTCCCGCATGATCAATCTGAACGGAAACAATTGGATGATATGGAAACCAAGGATGGAGGACCTCTTATATTGCAAGGATCTATATGGACCTTTAGAAGGGGTCAAAGCAAAGCCCGCTACAGTGACAGACGATGCTTGGATCATGTTAGATCGGAAAGCAGTCGGTTTTATTCGGCAATGGTTGGATGATAGTGTCTTTCATCATGTTTCCACTGAAACTTCTGCAAACTCTCTTTGGAAAAAGTTAGAAAGTCTATATGAGAGAAAAACAGCTGGCAACAAGGCTTTCTTGATCAGAAAACTAGTGAATCTGAAATATAAAGAGGGTGCTTCTATTGCTGAGCATTTGAATGAAATGCAGAGTATTAATAACCAGTTATCCTCTATGAAAATGTCTCTTGATGATGAGTTGCAGGCATTGTTACTTCTCAGTTCATTGCCAGAAAGTTGGGAGACACTGGTAGTTTCCCTCAGTAATTCTGCACCAGACGGTGTTATCATCATGAGTCAAGTAACAGGCAGTTTGTTGAATGAGGAGTTAAGAAGAAAAAATTCAGCAACTTCTCAGATTGATTCACATGCACTTGTCTCAGAGAATAGAGGACGGTCAAAGTCTAGAAATAGAGACAATTCATACAAGGGTAGAAGCAAATCAAGGTCAAGAAAAGATATTACTTGCTATAACTGTGGTGAGAAAGGGCACTACAAGAATCAGTGTAAGAAGCCTAAGAAGAGTAAGAAAAAGGGAAAAGAAGTGGAGGATACAGAGTCAAAGGAGAATATCACAGCTACTGTGCAGAGTGATGATTATTTGATTTTGTCTACTTCTGATGGTATCTTCTCATGTGAGTGTCAGAATCATGAGTGGGTGATTGACACAGGTGCTTCTTATCATGCTACACCACGGAGGGAGTTTTTTTCTACATATAAGACTGGAAATTTTGGTGTTGTCAAGATGGGAAATCAAGGCACAGCAGACATCATTGGCATGGGTGACATCCACATGAAGACCAATCTTGGCTGTAAGTTGGTGCTCAAGGATGTAAGGCATGTAGCTGACTTGAGGCTAAATTTAATCTCAGTTGGAAGACTTGATGATGAAGATTTTGATAGCAGATTTCATAAAGGGCAATGGAAGCTCAGTAAAGGTTCACTTGTTGTAGCCAGTGGGAAGAAATGTCACACTTTATACAGGTTGCAGGCTAAAGCTTATGGTGAACAGTTGAATGTTACAGAGAACGACTTCAGCATGGAGTTGTGGCATAAACGACTGGGACACATGAGTGAGAAGGGGCTGCAAGTTCTTTCCAAGGAAGAAGTTCTACCAGACTTCAAAGGTGTACATCTGAACCCATGTGTTGATTGTTTGGTTGGCAAGCAACATAGAGTTTCTTTTGCTAGTCCTGCTTTATCTAGAAAAATGCATGTTTTGGATCGTATCTATACAGATGTTTGTGGTCCTCTGAGGACAAAAACTCCTAGTGGATCAGTTAATGTTCCAGGCATCAGTGGTGCACTTTATTTTGTCACTTTTATAGATGATTTTTCTAGAAAAGTTTGGGTCTATGGTTTGAAGACTAAAGATCAGGTTATTAATGTCTTCAAAGAGTTTCATGCCAGAGTTGAAAGAGAGACAGGAAAGAAACTGAAATGTATAAGGTCAGATAATGGTGGTGAGTACACAGGGTTATTTGATAATTATTGCAGATCACATGGCATTCAACATGAGATGACAGTTCCTGGTACTCCTCAGCATAATGCAATTGCAGAGAGAATGAACCGCACCATCATGGAAAAGATCAGATGTATGCTTTCACAGTCCAAGTTACCTAAAAGATTTTGGGATGAGGCATTGAAGACAGCGGTTGATGTAATAAACTTGTCACCATGTACAGCTCTAGATGGTGATGTTGCAGAGCGTGTATGGTCAGGAAAAGATGTCTCTTATAAGCACTTGAGAGTGTTTGGTTGTCGTGCATTTGCACATGTTCCAGACATTGAGAGGTCCAAGCTGGATGGTAAGACAAAAGAATGTGCTTTGCTTGGTTACTCACATGATGAGTTTGGTTATAGACTTTGGGATCCAGAAAAGCAGAAGGTATTCAGAAGCAGAGATGTGGTATTTTTTGAAGATCAAACCCTTCAAGACTTCAAGAAGGAGGTGTCAGTCAAGTCTTCTGCAGGAGGATTAACAGACTGTGATCCAGTTACTCCTCTAGTAAATCAGGGTGATAGGGGAGATGTGCAAGAAAATAGTGCAGGAGCAGGTATTAACTCACCTGTAGGACATGTTGAGCAGGAAGGAGATCAGGAGCAACCTCCTACAGAGCCTCAGCTGAGAAGATCTATCAGACAACGTCAACCTTCCAAAAGGTATTCTACAGATGAATATATAATGCTTACTGATGCAGGTGAACCAGAATGTTACCGGAGGCAGTTGAAAGTGAGCAGAAAAAGGAGTGGTTAGTAGGTATGCTGAAAGAAATGGATGCCTTACAGAGAACCACATATGATTTAGTGGAACCAAGAGAAGGAGGCTTTTAAAGAACAAGTGGGTTTTCAGGTTAAAGACTCAACAGCATTGTTCTCAACCAAAGTACAGGCCAGATTGGTTGTGAAGGCTTGGTCAAAAGAAGGTATTGACTTTGAAGAGATTTTTTCTCCTGTTGTTAAAATGTCTTCAATTCGTGTTTGCTCTAGGTATTGCTGCTAGTCTAGACTTGGAGGTTGAGCAGTTAGATGTGAAGACAGCTTTTCTTCATGTGATTTGGAGGAGGAAATCTATATGGAGCAACCAGAAGGCTTCAAAGTCAAAGGTAAAGAAAATCTTGTCTGCAGATTAAAAAAAAGCTTATATGGGCTGAAGCAAGCTCCAAGGCAGTGGTACAAGAAATTTGATTCATTTATGGCTGAAAATGGATACAAAAGAATGGCTTCAGATCATTGTGTTATCAAATGGTTTAGTGAGGATTTTGTCATACTCCTACTTTATGTTGATGACATGCTTATTCTTGGAAAGATATGTCTATGATTGACAGGTTTGAAGAAGGAGCTGAGCAATTCATTTGAAATGAAGGATATGGGACCAGCAAAGCAATACTGGGTATGCAGATTTTCCGTTGATAGAAGAATCAAGAAAATATGGTTGTCATAGGAAAAGTACATTGAGAAGGTATGGATAGGTTCAGTATGATCAATGCAAAGCCAGTTGGTTCTCCTCTTGCAGGTCACTTCAGGTTGTGCTCAGAGCAAAGTCCTTCAAGTGATGAGGAGAAGGAGAAAATGAAGAAGGTTCCTTACGCTTCAGCAGTCGGAAGTTTGATGTACGCGATGGTATGTACGAGGCCAGACATCGCATATGCAGTGGGTGTTGCTAGCAGATTTCTTGCAAATCCAGGGAAAGAGCATTGGGCAGCAGTGAAGTGGATCTTTAGATATCTCAGAGGAAGCTCCAAAGTTTGTTTAAGCTTTGGGGGTGGTCCAGCTGTGCTGATTGGTTACACAGATGCAGATATGGCAAGAGATATTGATACAAGGAAGTCCACATCATGTTTCATACTTACTTTTGCAGGGGGAGCTGTGTCATGGCAATCCAGATTGCAAAGGTGTGTAGCTCTCTCTACCAGAGGCAGAATATATTGCTGCTACCGAGGTCTGTAAGGAGATGCTGTGGATGAAAGAATTCTTACATGAATTGAGATTGAAACAGAAAAATTATGTGGTACATTGTGACAGCCAGAGCGCCACTTGTGCAAGAACCCAACTTTTCATTTCAAGTCAAAGCATATAGATGTGAGATACCACTGGATTCGAAATGTGTTTGAAGAGAAGCAGTTACAGCTTCAAAAAATTCACACAGATGAAAATGGGGCAGACATGTTGACAAAGACCTTATCAAAAGAAAGGTAAGAGATATGCCGACAGCTGGTCGGCATGATTTCATACTAAGGAAGCATGAGACAGCCTCCCTTATGGGCTGAAGGGGGAGGTTGTTGGGCCCATGGCCCACCTATTCAGCCCATTAGGGCAAAAGGAAGCGCTACTCCTTTTTTCACTAGGGTTTATTCTCTCTCTTTTATAAAAGGAGTAGCCGCCTTCCTTTTTTGATTTTCTCTTTTTTAAGGAGCAGCCGTCTGAAGAAAAAAAAAAGAGGGAAGCATGTAGCAGGTATTTCTTTTTTCTAGGAGCATGGATTGCTAGGGGAAGAGAAGGAAGGGCTGCTGCTTGGTGCTTAACTACGTGGGAGGACTTCCACTCCAGGAATCACGTGAAGGTGCTGCAGAAGAAAAACAAGAGAGAAGAAGAAGAAGAAGAGAAGGAAAGAAATAAGGAGGTAACGCAGGAGACCGTATTTTTCGGTGACGTATCCTTATATCCCTATTATTCTCTTGTGATTGTTTCTCAAGTTCTGGCAAGGGACTTTGAGACTTGGATATTTATTATTTTATAGTGGATCTTCTTCTCTGGCTTGCCCGTGGTTTTTTCCCTTTATCTTGAAGGGATTTTCCACGTAAATCTTGGTGTTTCTGTGATTGTGTGGTTTGCGCAATTTTTATTTATTATTCCGCTGCGTATTACGGTCTGCTAGTATTTGCTCGTACACGGATTCTTTCCCATCAAGGGAATGGAGTGGAAGCTAAAAGGCCCTGTACTTGATGACTCAAAAGAGATTATATTAGGGGGTCCATTTAGGCTCTAGAATTGTTTAAGCATGATTACGTTGGTCTTCATTATCTAGAGGGAATTCTAATGGAATATGACAAACTTGATGAGTCAAAAAGTTTGAGGCATCAAGAAAAGAACTTACCTCAACATCCAGGGTGTGGTCGGCAAGCCAGTTACTTTATGACCTCAAGAAAAGATGATCAAGAAAAGGTACAGATAATTCTGTCCTCCACCCGAAGTCCTTATATAAACTGAGGGGGATAAACTTTTTTTGATCTTTGTAATATTCTTGACAAGGATAGAAAGATGTTATATCCAATAAATAATGTCAAGATTATAGCTTGTTTCGATTTTTCTCTCTTACCACAAATGCAATAGAATTGAAGTTTTTGAGCTGATAAAAGATATATTTGCATTGGTTTGTTGTTAAGAGTTGATACAAAACAGGAGTTTCTAACTGTCTTTTCTCCTGGGCAATAACAGGAGTTACTAACTTAGTTTGTATGAATACTATTGTTACTTATATTTCCTCAGGGGAATGACTTTTGTTAGCTCAACCTGAAATAAACCTATGTGAGAATCACATGTCTGGAACTCTCATAAATAGCCATAGGATTGATATATTATATTAGGTAAGTTCAGACGCAACCCAGGTTGTAGAATAATGCTGCTAATGACCAAAGTACACTCTTTTTAGGATGAGAAGGCTCCGAGGTTCTTTCAAGAAGAGAGGGCTCTGAGGTTGAGATGCATCCCTTGATTTACAAACTGCCAATCTAATCTTTTCCTAAGTTTCAATGAAGAACATGAGTTGGTGATTAGCACCGGCATTTGCCCAATTGAAACAATGCCATGAGGTTATGGTATGTAGTAGTGCCACGAACCTGAGTGACATGAGTTAGATTTAACTGTTCGGAGAATTTATAATATCCAAAAATAGTTTCAATCAAATGGGAAAGAAATGTGTTATATACTTATAGCTCAAAATTCATCTATTATCTATTACCTTCTATTTGAGTTTTTGGATTATGTGGTTTCGGCTTGTTAACGAGTTAATTGAACCTGCAGGTGAGCTTGAGCCATTACAAATAATAGCAGAATCGATCTAAATATGCGAAAGTTGGTGGGCATGAGAAAAGGACTGGCTACCCATAAGATGGTGGTAGAGTTCTGCCATGTGGAACTACCCTTATAGCTACAACGATCTGACTTCTCATATCCGACGAAAAAGAAATATGTTATGAGAAAGAAATGTGTTATGTGCTTATATCTCAAAGTTCATCTACTACACATTAATTTTCACTTAAATTTTTAGGTCATATGGTTTTGATTCGCTAACAGGCCAACAAATGGGCTTGGAGTGCTAGAGGAGCTAGTAAATAATATATTGGTCATCATCTTGGTTAACTTCATAAAAAAAATTCTCATTAGAATTTCAAACATGTGCTTTTAGAGACACTAACATGATGCTTCTCTCTACATACATCACTACATCATGTATGCCAATGATCAAATTGGTATGTATGCCAATGATCAGATTGGTGCAGTGGTAAAGTGTTTGCCCTTGAACCCTTTGGTCATGGGTTCAAACCATGCTTGAAGGAGAAGATTGAAGGAAAGAATGAAAAAAGATGCAAGTGTGGTTTGAACCTATGACCAAGTGGTTTAAAGGCAAGAACATTACCGCTGCGCCAATCTGATTGTTGGTAACAAAACATAAAAGCTTAGAGTATTTCTCAAGTAAGAAGATTTCACTGTTCATCAGCCTCAACAATTGGTATCAAAGCTTGGTTCAGCAAGGAGGAATTTGAAAAAAAAAAAATTCAACAAGGCCTCATCAACGTACCTCTCAATTTTTTAAAAATTTTTATGCTATTTTTGATTGAAATCTAGCCATGAGTAGTAGCATAAAAATAGATTTTGAGAAGTTTGATGTGAAGAAAAGTTTCATATGGAAAATCTGGGTAGAGGACCTTCTAGTGCATCAAGGTTTAGATCTGGCTTTAGAGGAAATGCCAAATGGAATGAAAGACAAATAGTGGATGTCATTAGAGAAGAAAGCGTGTTCAACGATTAGAGGATGTCTAACAGATTCAGCCCTATATTCAGTGTTGAAGGAGAAGACCCCGAGGGAACTCTAGATGAAGTTGCATACTTTCTACATAGAAAAGAACATGTGTAACAAGTTGATGTTACAAAAGCACCTCTATAGCCTTCAGATGGTAGAAGGTGGAGATGTGCTGGCCCACATCCAGGTATTCGACCAGATAAGCAATAAATTACTGAATGTCGGGGTCAAGATGGAGGAGGAAGATAAGACACTTTTACTATTGTATTCACTGCCCACATCATATGACTCATTAGTCATGACACTGCTCTACGAAAGGAGATATTGTTCTATGAAGATATTATCTCGATGCTTCGGACGAATGAGCAGAGGGAGAAGATGACCAAAGAAGGTGTTCCCCAAGAGGGTCTATTAGTAGAGGAAAGGTCAGGCAGAGGTAAGGACAAAAACATGCTTAGGGGACGGTTAAAGTCCAGAAAAAGTAAGAGAGAGGCTAAGTGCTACAAGTATGGTGAGATAAGATATTTCAAAAGGAACTGTCCTAAGTGAAAAATTCAGAAAGGAGAAAAGGAAGAATCTGAATCAGTGAGTATAGTTGCAGATCAGAAGGTTAAGGATGATCTCTTGGTAATATCAGATGGTCGCAGGCACAACACAGAGATATGGACCTTGGATTCGGCTTATTCTCATTATTACACTTTCAATCAGTCATAGTTCAGCAGTTACACAAAGGTTGATGAGGGGAGTGCGACTTTTGAAGATGATCACCCTTGCAAGGTGGCAGGGGTTGGAACAATGATGGAGACATCAGCAAGAAGAAAAGGTTGCAGACTGACACTCTTTGGTTTTGTAGTTAATCTAATTTCCGCAGGTTCCACTTACTCGAGCCAAGAGTTTCAATTTCTCAAGTGGCAACTCATGCTACAAAATTTCAACTTCTGCCAAGTCTCAAAGTATCGACACTTCCTGCCTTGACTCAACACTGCTATCAAGACATCAAGTCTTCTCTTTGGAAGTCAAATCTTGAAGGACACATGGAGGTATCTGATGATGACACATGGCAACTTAGAAGTCAAATCTTGGAGGACACATGGAGGTATTGATGATGACACATGGCAAACTAAGGAGGTGCCATATGGAAGCTGGTGCAACCAAATTTGTTAGGGATTGATTAATTAGTTAGCTATATCATAACTAATCCTTAGATTGTTATGATCTTTTAGTTTTTTGGGCTGAAATTTCTGGAAGTCCTTTGGCCTATAAATAGGCCAAGCTTTCCCTCTTGTAGATATGAAGTTTGAGAAATAAAATCAAGTTTATTTGATTTCTTTTGCCAAGTGCCTTGTTCATCTTTGAGTATGAAGAGGGTGAGATGCTCTTAGTTTGAGTTGAGGCTCGTGTTTCCCTAGTCTTAGATCTAGGTCACTCCTTGAGGGAGAGGGTGAGAGGCCCAATTTGTTACTCTAAACCATTCTACCAAGGTTCCATAATAGTTTCAGAAGAAGGACAAGTGCTACCCAAGTCTCAGCAAAAAATTTTCAAATCCTTCCTTTCCTTGTTTGATTTTTTTATTTCCTTCAATTCCTTTGCCTCCACGGTCTTACTTCTGATCACTTGCAGGTTCTCTTGAGGATGTTAGAGTTGAGGATGATGGCTCCACGTCAAGGATCAAGTGCCAAGGTGAGTTCTTAAGTAAGGAGTGTAGATCTTGTCAACCAACCCTTAATTCTTTGAGTGTTGAGTGCATCCCTTCCACTTTAAGATCTTACTTCATTGTTGGAAAAAAAAAAAAAAAAACCTCTTGGTCCTTTAGATCTGAATTTTTAAAGGTGGCTTAACTTAGTTTGAAGGTTTACATACCTTTAGATCCTAATCTTTTTATTTCTTTGAAAGAAGCTTGTACAAGGGTGTTTAGATTTCTGCTTCCGGTTTGATGTTCTTCATTTCTCCTATGCATGAATTCAGCCATAGCTTGGGCTCAAATGTTCATTAAGGGTGGTAATCACTTAGAACACATCACCATCCCCTCATTCCACCAATTTTTTTTTCGTGCCCCATCAGCTTTGGTATCAGAGCTTTGGTCTCTAAGTTAAGCTTGTAAGTTGCTGGAATTTTTGTTCTAGTTTTAGTCGAGATTTCCATGAATTTTTTTATAATTTTTTAAGGGTTAAAAAATAAATAAAAATTCATTTGCTGCACTTTAGGACTTTAGGTTCAAAATCTAAAATTAAAAAAATATATTTTAGAGTTTTGGAATAAAAAAAATTTGAGTTCTTAGGTTGTTTTCTGGAAGACTGTTTTGGTTCCCTCCATTAAATTTGATTTTAAAAAAATAAAAAAAATAATTTTTTAATTTGAGATCTGAGATTTAGACTTCAAATTCTGTTATTTTCACTTAAAGTTTGAATTTAGAGGTGTTTTTAAATTTAAAATTTAAATTTTGAAATAGGTAGTAGAGAGTTTGTTAAGCTGCTAGCAACTACTATCATAACAACTTCCTCAACCAAATTTTTTAAAAAAAATAATTCAAATTTCAAAATCTAGGATTTTCACTCTGAGATCTAACTAATTCAATTTTCATTTAAATTTTTAAAATTTAAAACTTTAAATTTCAAATTTTCAAAACCGGGTTAGTTGAAGTTAGTTAGAAGCTGCAAATTTTATTTAACCACTTTTACCTCCAAGAATGAAATTTTAATCTAAATTTTAAAATTTTAAAAAAATTAGCTTCTGAAATCTAGACTTCAAGATTTGAATTTCTCAATTTAAGTTTGCATTTCTGAATTTTAAAATTAGATTAAATTTCACTTAATTGTACTAAGTCTAGTCGATTGTGCTAGTTAATTGCTGAAATTGTGTGCATCCATATATACATAAACCATCTTAAGGGCATTCAATATAACATAAGGGGAGAGTTAATAACCTTTCCTTAGCCCACAACAACCATCCTCATTATGCATTGACCTAAGCCTTAATTAAAATCAAGTATGCACCTAAATTAAGGACACCAACAAGTCGGGTTCAAGTGCAAGAGGAGACAAAGCACTATTTGAGTTTGTAATTATTCTTAAAACTGGTGTCTAAGACTAAAGGTCTAATGGCAAATGCCTTAAGCGGACTTGCGGTTCTTTAATTGGGTCCTTGCAAAAGCAAGGGGGGCCTCCCGCATTCCCACCTCTTACCTGGCCAGTGACAAAGGTAATTGCATCCTTAACTAGTACCTAGTCAAGTCTTGTATTTTGAACTTCTAGGTTTAGGAGCCGTAGAAGCTAGGTTTGTACTTCTTGTTTTATAGGTCAAAAGTTCTATCTTTCTTGGTTTGTACCTATGGATCCTAATCTTGAACTCTTTATGAGGACCCTGACTGAAAAGTTAGACACTGTAACTGAGCAATTAGGGCAAATCAACAAAGAATTAGGTCAAGTAAAAGATAGAGTTGAGACCCTTGAAGAGCCTCAAAGGATCCCCATCGAACCTGAATCATCTAGGTCAATTCCTCGAGGTCCAAGAGCCCAATATCATGTGCACATCCCTGAATACAATCCAAGGAGACTTGATCCTGATTTCATGGAAGAAGCCCGTCGAGTCCATCGGCCTGACTTTACTCCTGATCGTATCCCTAGGTGACCTCACCAGGATTACTTAGATCAAGATGAAAGAGCCATGAGGAACATTCGATTATAGGTTCCTATCTTTGATGGAAGCCTAGACCTAAAGCTTATGTTGATTGGGAGGGAGAAATGGATCAATATTTTGAATGGTATGAGATGACCGAGGAGAGAAAGTATAAGTTTGTCAAACTGAGGTTAGTCCGCCAGGCTAGGTTATACTGGGAGAATATCGGGCGAATGCTTAGGCAAAGAGGAGACATGCCCATAACCACTTGGAGAGCTATGAAAATCAAGCTTAGGGAAAAGTATGTCCCTATGTCCTATCACCAAAGACTATTAGATCAGTGGTAAAGATTATACCAGGGCAATAAGACTGTGTCTGAATATATTACCAAGTTTGATGAGTTTGCGATGAGGTGTAACATTGATGAATCAGAAGCTGTAACATTGTCTAGGTTTAGAGCCGGTTTGCGTGAAGAAATTCAAAAGGAATTATTTCTAAGAGAAATCACTGACCTAGACCAAGCCTATCAAATAGCCAGAGATTGTGAAAGGTTTCAAAGGGGACCGATAGTCAGAAGACCCGAACTAAGTAAGATTAGCACCCCTACTCAGAAACCAGGGTTCAACCAAATGCGACCAAATCACCCACTCCTACTATCCCATCTGGTCAAACGAGTGACAAGGGTAAGGCCCCTGTAGTTCAAAAGAGTAACAACCCGAATGTCCATTGTTTTAAATGTAACAGGAAGGGATACTATGCCAACCAATGCCCTGCCCGTTCTCTACACATAGGAGAACTAGCTGAAGAGGACCCTGAAGATACTAAAGAGTTTGAAAAAGAGGTATATGAGGCTGAATCCAATCTGATCAATGAATATGATGAAGAGGAAGAAGATATTGATTATGATGAGACTTTGGGTGTTGTTAGAATTTTGACCCAAACAAAGGAAAAGAAGGATTGGAGAAGAACTAATATACTAAACATTTGTTAAGATAGGGAGAAGGTTTATAAAATCATTATAAACAATGGGAGTTGTGTGAATGCTATTTCCACTAAAGCCATTAAGAATTTAAGCTTGACCCCTGTTCCCCATCCCAATCCATACAAAGTTTTTTGGATAGATTCAACATCCATTCCCATTAAATCCAGATGTCAAGTTCCCATTCAAATCCAATCCTATCATGAACAAGTCTGGTGCGATGTACTACCCATGGGAGTAAGTAGCATCATTTTGGGTAGACCTTGGTTGTATGATCATGATGCAACTTTATATGGTCAATCCAATTCTTGTGCTTTCAACCATCTAGGGAAAAAGCTTATCATTAACTCGACCCCACCTAAGGACAATATCAAGAAAGGGTCTAGTGATTTGAAAGAGAAGAAACAAGATCTGAATTTGATCAGTGTCAAGGAAATAGAAAAGAAATCAATGAAGGATCACCTATGTGGATTTTGGCACTTAAAGAAAGTCGGAATGAAGATCCTAAGGAACCACCTCAAGAAGTCACAAAGATCTTAGAAGACTTTAAGGATGTATTCCCAGAAGATTTACCCAATCACCTGCCCACTTAGGGATATTCAACATACAATTGATCTAGTCCAAGGAGCCACCTTGCCTAACCTACCTCACTATAGAATGAATCCTACTGAGCACGCTGAGCTACAAAGACAAGTTGGAGATCTCCTCCAGAAAAAGTTTATTAGGGAGAGTTTAAGTCTTGTGCAGTACCTGCCCTACTGACCCCGAAGAAGGATGGCACTTGGAGAATATGCATGATAGTCGTACCATCAACAAAATTATGGTCAAGTATCGATTTCCTATCCCTCACCTTGATGATATGCTTGACATGATGACCGAAGCCACTATATTTTCCAAGATTGATCTTAAGAGTGGTTATCACCATGTTAGGATCAAACCTGGAGATGAGTGGAAAACTGCATTCAAAACTAAGGATGGTCTTTATGAGTGGTTGGTTATGCCCTTTGGTCTATCAAATGCCCCTAGTACATTTATGAGGATCATGACTCAAGTTTTAAGACCTTTCATGGGAAAATTTGTTGTAGTATATTTTGATGACATCCTCATCTATAGTAAGACTAGGGAAGACCATTTAGATCATCTTAGACAAGTCTGTTACACCCTTAGAAAGGAAAATCTATATGCCAATCTGAAGAAGTGCGAATTCATGACTAACAGAGTAACCTTTCTAGGGTTCATTGTTACTACTAATGGTGTTTCTGCTGATCCCGAGAAAATTAAGTCCATAGTCGAGTGGCCCGAACCCAAGAACATATGACGTCCGTAGCTTCCACGGTCTTGCCACCTTCTATAGGAGATTCATCCAAGGGTTTAGCACCATTGTTGCTCCAATCACGGATTGTCTTAAGAAAGAAATTTTGAATGGACCAAACAAGCCAATAAAGCCTTCCTTGAGATTAAAGGAAGAATGACACAAGCACCAATCTTAAGGTTTCCTGACTTCTCTAAAGTTTTTGAGGTTGCTTGTGATGCCTCTGGGATTGGAATTGGTGGAGTTTTAAGTCAAGAGAACCATCCGGTAGCTTTTTTTAGCGAGAAACTAAATGGCGCAAAGTTGAGATATTCCACCTATGACAAGGAGTTATATGCGGTAGTTCAGGCTTTGAAATATTGGAGACATTACTTGTTACCACAGGAGTTTGTTCTATTTTCCGATCATGAAGCCCTCGATTCCTTAGCTCCCAAAAGAAGTTAAACCCTAGGCATGGAAAATGGGTAGAGTACATCCAAGCTTACACCTTTGTTCTAAAACACCGTGCTGGTTCTGACAATAAGGTTGCCGATGCTTTAAGTCGACGTTCTATGCTCTTGACGTCCGTAAGTACTGAAGTCACAGGATTTGATAAATTGAAGGAAGAGTATAAAAGTTGCCCTGACTTTAGTGAGATTTTTGAATCTGTCAGTCTAAGGCCTTCTAGAGAATACAAAGACTTTACTCTTCATGATGGGTTCCTTTTTAAAGGAGATAAGTTGTGTATTCCCCGAACCTCAATTAGGGAATTCTTGATTTGGGAAATCCATGCCGGAGGTTTAGCGGCCATTTCGGAAGGAATAAAACTATTCTAGCTTTGGAGGAACAATTCTTTTGGCCCAGCTTAAAACAAAATGTTGCTCGTAGCCCAGTGTAGGACATGTGCTGTTGCTAAAATGCAAAAATAAAACACTGGACTATACACCCCTTTACCCGTCCCTGATCGACCTTGGCAAGACATCAGTATGGACTTTGTGTTGGGACTACCAAAGACCTTAAGGAGACACGATTCCATCTTTGTGGTAGTCGATAGATTTTCTAAAATGGCACATTTTCTGCCTTGTTCCCAGACCTTCGATGCATCAAAAGTGGCCAAGTTATTTCTAGATGAAGTGGTTAGATTACACGGGTTACCTAAAACCATCGTGTCTGATAGGGATGTTAAGTTCACCAGTTACTTTTGGAAAACCCTATGGCACCTGCTAGGAACCAAGTTAAACTTTTCTACCACTTATCACCCCAAACTGATGGTCAAACAGAAGTTGTAAATAGAAGTCTTGGAAATATGTTGAGATGTTTAGTGGGAAAACATACTGAAATTGGGACCTTTTACTGCCACGTATAGAGTTTGCCTATAATAGTTCAGTTAACAGATCCACTAAAAAAGTCCTTTTGAGATTATTCATGGGTACAAACCAAGAAAGCCAATAGACCTCATTCCATTGCCCATGCATGTACGAACATCAGAGTCTGCTGAGTCATATGCACAACACATTAGGGATTTACACAAAGAAATTAGCGAGAAAATCCATATAAGCAATGAGAGTTACAAGCATATGGCTAATTCCCATAGAAGAGCAAAAGAATTTCATGTAGGAGACTTTGTCATGATAAGGCTCAGACCTGAACAGTTTCCAAAGGGAACTATGAAGAAACTACACGCCCGTGGTGCAGGTCCTTTCAAAATAATAAAAAGAATTGGACCTAATGCTTATATACTGGACCTACCTTCTGACTTTGGTATTAGTTCCACCTTTAATATTTCAGATCTGGTAGAATACAAGGAACCAACAATGAATCCCAGTGAGTTTTTAGGACCTGATCCATCCTTTGAGAGTGAACCAATCCCAGAGTGTCCACCAGCCACAAAGCGAGAAAGAATTGAACGATATTAGATGACAAGATTGTCACTACCCGAAATAAAGACTATCAATGCTACTTGGTCCATTGGCAAGGTAGACCTGATTCTGAAGACTCATGGATCACTCAAGAAGAACTGCAAAGGATCGATCCAGATCTGCTTGAATATTACAAAGCCAAAATGATCCATACTCGTCAGGGCCGAGTTTTTTTCACCCGGGAAGAATTGATGGGGACATCAGCAAGAAGAAAAGGTTGCAGACTGACACTCTTTGGTTTTGTAGTTAATCTACTTTCCGCAGGTTCCACTTACTCGAGCCAAGAGTTTCAATTTCTCAAGTGGCAACTCATGCTGCAAAATTTAACTTCTGCCAAGTCTCAAAGTATCGACACTTCCTGCCTTGAGTCAACACTGCTATCAAGACATCAAGTCTTCTCTTTGGAAGTCAAATCTTGAAGGACA
>UESW01004084.1:483026-514353 GCA_900491605.1 Calamus simplicifolius
AAGTCAAATCTTGGAGGACACATGGAGGTATCTGATGATGACATGGCAACTTAGAAGTCAAATCTTGGAGGACACATGGAGGTATCTGATGATGACACATGGCAAACTAAGGAGGTGCCACATGGAAGCTGGTGCAACCAAATTTGTTAGGGATTGATTGTAATTAGTTAGCTATATCATAACTAATCCTTAGATTGTTATGATCTTTTAGTTTTTTGGGCTGAAATTTCTGGAAGTCCTTTGGCCTATAAATAGGCCAAGCTTTCCCTCTTGTAGATATGAAGTTTGAGAAATAAAATCAAGTTTATTTGATTTCTTTTGCCAAGTGCCTTGTTCATCTTTGAGTATGAAGAGGGTGAGATGCTCTTAGTTTGAGTTGAGGCTCGTGTTTCCCTAGTCTTAGATCTAGGTCACTCCTTGAGGGAGAGGGTGAGAGGCCCAATTTGCTACTCTAAACCATTCTACCAAGGTTCCATAATAGTTTCAGGAAGAAGGACAAGTGCTACCCAAGTCTCAGCAAAATTTTTCAAATCCTTCCTTTCCTTGTTCGATTTTTTTATTTCCTTCAATTCCTTTGCCTCCACGGTCTTACTTCTGATCACTTGCAGGTTCTCTTGAGGATGTTAGAGTTGAGGATGATGGCTCCACATCAAGGATCAAGTGCCAAGGTGAGTTCTTAAGTAAGGAGTGTAGATCTGTCAACCAACCCTCAATTCTTTGAGTGTTGAGTGCATCCCTTCCACTTTAAGATCTTACTTCATTGTTGGAAAAAAAAAAATCTTGGTCCTTTAGATCTGAAGTTTTAAAGGTGTCTTAACTTAGTTTGAAGGTTTCCATACCTTTAGATCCTAATCTTTTTATTTCTTTGAAAGAAGCTTGCACAAGGGTGTTTAGATTTCTGCTTCCGGTTTGATGTTCTTCATTTCTCCCATGCATGAATTCAGCCATAGCTTGGGCTCAAATGTTCATTAAGGGTGGTAATCACTTAGAACACATCACCATCCCCTCATTTCACCAATTTTTTTTTCGTGCCCCATCACACCGGTTTGATGGCATAGTGCGCACTCTTAACAGCGTAAAGCATATCCCAGAACTCAAGAAGAATTTGGTATCATTGAGGTACCTAGAGCAGATTGGATACAGCTCTAGCAGTCGTGCCAGGAGTGAAGTTCTGAATATCTCCAATGGAGCTACGATAGTGATGAGAGAAAGAAGGCTGAAGAGCAACCTATACAAGATAGAGGGTCTATGGTGACAAAAAATCTGAGGCAGCAGCTATGGAACATGATTCTCAGGATGTGTACAGGATATGACATTACTGCTTTAGCCACATGGGATATAGGGGTGAAAGAACTGAGTAAGAGGGGGTTGCTTTTAGACCTAAGTAGTGGAGATATGGAGATATCTGAGCCATGTCAATGAAAAAGTAAAAGAAAGTGCAGTATCACCTAGGAATGCAGAACCCTTAGAGCTAGTACACACAGATGTTTGGGACCAGTCCCTAGTTTCTGCAAGGAATGGGGCCAGATACTTCTGACCCTGATAGATGATTTCTCAAGAAAGCTATGGGTTTACTTCATGAAGGAGAAATCAGAGGTCTTCATCAAGTTCAAAATTTGGAAGGATGAGGTGAAGGAGTAGAAAAGGAGTGTGAAGTGTCTAAGGTCAGATGGTTGTTATCAACAGGGATGTGACATTCGATGAGAGCTCGATCCTTCAAAAAAGAAATGATACAGAAGTACAGCAGAAGCCGCAGGAAGTACAACAAGGCAGCAACCTCAACATAAACTTCTGTGACTAAGATTGTTTTAAGAAAAGAATAATAAAACTTGGTAGGCCCTAGAGGCCTATTATCCTTGGTTTAATTGTGGACCCAAAATAAGTCTGAATTTGTCCAGATCTGTGATAGAGAAGCATTAGTCCAAAGGCTTGCCATGTAGCTTTCTTCTTCGTGTTCTTCCTGTGGGATATTTTTTAAGCTTAATCATTTTGTATTATTACTACAATTTTTTGCAAGACTTTGGTAGGCTTTAAATAAAGAAATTAGCAAAGAAAAATAAAAGGCTTTATTTGATATCGTTCAACCACCGTTTGAGCTTTTAATAACTATTAGTTATGTAATGCCTTAAGTTCATCCGCTAGCCTAATTAATCTGTTAGTGACCCAGTCATTATGTGACTATTTTTTAAAGTGTTATAATCTTTATTTCTTATAATGTGATGTCCTCGTCATATGCCATAAGTTACTCAAAATTTATTTTCGAATTGTGTCATTTATATTGCAAGGATAGGGAAACCTTACTACCTACTTATGAGTAGTCTTTTCTTATGTTTACCAACTTTCGTATATTCGGATCGGCTTTGATACCATTTGTAATGCCTAAGCTTACTTATTGGTTAAATTAATCCGTTAGCGGATGGAAACCATATAATTCAAAAATTCGAATAAAATTTAATGAATTAAAAGTGGACTTAAGTTATAAGTATATATATATTTTTTATTTAATATAAAATTATTTTAGAATGTTATAAGTTATCTTCCAACAGTTGTACTAAAAAAAATTTAAATTCTAAATTATTCAGACGTTTGGGCTTCAGAAAGCCAACCTAGGTCCCAAAAGACAGAGCAAAGGCACATGGCAAAGCCATGAACCAGGACCAAAGTGAAACATATAGCGTTGAGAATCTAGGCAAAAGGCACACAGGCGTCTACGCGATCCTGCCCAGTCCACAGTCAGGGCTCTCCTGTCTCCCAACGTCGTTTCTCTAATGAAATTTTCTATTATTTTAGCATAGTTAATGGTATGTTTGCATGTTAGCATTATGCTCTAAAATATTCTATTTGAAAAGAAAATTTTTGGACTTAGTTTTATCCATGGGTCCCGTACAAAAATGTTGCTATAGTGTTGTTATCGAGGATCTTTGCATATTTTATAACCAAAGTATGATCTTAACTGTTACTAGATCCACAATCTCTTCTTCATATCTATTAATTCTAAATGTTGGGTCTAGATTTTTCTAAACCCATGCATTGTCTAATTTCAAGGCCCCTCCCAATTCTCTCCAAATCCCTCAAAGTTATTTCCACAAATTTAATTAGAATTCTAAGGTTTTGATCATGCCTAACATCAACTATGGAGGATTGTTGATGCCGTTCTTGTCTGTTGATCATTTAATCCTAGGCAACCAACATTATTATCCCCCTCCTCTCAGACTACTACCATTCAGAACTTGACCAACAACCCATGGAGATCAAATCCTAGGCAAAATTCTATAGATAGCACAGTACCCTGTAGTGGTTGAGGAACCACCGAGGGTTTCTTCTGCCATGGCCGTCCCACTAGTGGGGTTGAGGCCAAAGGGGTCAAATTTGATGGCAAGGGCGTAATCATAAGTCCCACCAATTGCCCTGCTATGCTTGAATATGATGATGTAGTGACCCTCTCATCAAAGCTCATGGTGAGGGTGAACGCATTTGCCAAAGATGGCAATCCAAGGGGAGCACAGTGGATAGGAGGGATCAAGGAGCAAGAAGCAATTAAGGCCATAACAAAATTGAAGGTTTATCTCATAATTCATGTCTTGACAATCTATATAGGTTGAATCTTGAAGATCAGTCACCCTAAGAATTTTTTTTTCTGATTAATTGTTCATAGACTTTGGCTAAGAGTAACCATGAAGAAGTCATCATTTACCATATGAACAAGTTCATATAAGGGTTTATTTATAAATTAAATTAACATTATCTAGGTCAGGATGTGGATATGTATAATAGATAATTTTTACAAAATCTTGAATATGATATTCAAAAATTTCTATTATTTTTTATTATGTTTGATAAAGGGGATAATATTTTAAGGGATACCTTCCTGCAGTAAAATGAATAGGCTATTCCATGCATAAGATGAGATTCTTTTTAGTATTTGGTTAGAAAAAATAAAGAAAATTAAAAAGTACACCAATTTTTGTAATGGTTTGAATTATATGATGAGAGAAATTACTTTAACTGATTTTATAATAAAATTATAATAAAAAATAATTTTGTAAAATAACTTTATTTGAATTATTTTAAAAGCTTATATATATATATATATATCCTACTAAAATTATCAAGACTTCTATCACTGAAATATTCTTAATAGTCCAAAAAATATGTGGCTTTCATATAGCAAACTCTATAACTTTCTACACTACTTACATTAAAAGCCATCACCTTTCTATTTTTGATCCGAATTAACTTAGATGGTAGTGTGTTGAACAATAAAACTTATGATGAAGTTATGTTCAACGTTTGAAATCATATCGGCGCTGTTGCAACAGTTGAAGATACTCATTTGTCTAAAATTACTATTTCAATGGCCAAACTATGGTTTGCTTGGAAGGATAGTTCCTATATAGTTAAAAGGTTGAGAACTACTAAGCTTGTTTAAAATGAAACTCTAAGAAGGTGATTATTTGATTGCAGCATACATAGTGATGGGGCCAGTTAATGGGCTCATGGGCAATAAAAATAATAATTTTCAAATAATTTTTCTAGGTGGCCATCTTCGACGGCCTTCTTAAGCTGCTTAGTTTCTAGGTGGCCTCGCTGGCCTACTGGGTTTTTTCTTCAAGAACGCAGTGGGTATTTAATTCCGTCTACGGCTTTGCTCCCTATTGTAACAAGCGTCCGTTATAATGAAGAGAGAGAATAAGAGAAAAAGAGCTACGTGACTTGTGTGTGCTCTCCCAAGGACCGCCTTTTGTCATTAATGTTCAATAGGCAAATCAATGGGCGGCATTTAATGGTGCAGACATGGAAGGAAATCCTATGCGGGCTTTCATCTTAAGCGGCAATGGCCTGGAGAGCACTTAATGGGTTGAAGCATTTAATGATGCAAACATGAAAGGAAATCCTAGGTGGCCTTTCTTCCTTAACGACAATCCTAGGCGGCAACGGCCATCCTAGGTGGCCTCTTCTTCGATGGCCTTCTCAACAGCAATCCTAAGCAGCAATGGCCTGGATAGCATTTAATGGGTTGAAGCATTAAGGAAATCCTAGGCGGCCTTTCATCCTAGGCGGCACTCCTAGGCAGCAATGGCCTGGAGAGCACTTAATGGGCTGAAGCATTTAATGATGTAGACACGGAAGGAAATCCTAAGTGGCCTTTCATCGAGGCGGCAATGGCTTGGAGAGCATTTAATGGGATGAAGCATTTAATGTTTAATGGTACGGAAGGAAATCTTAAACGGCCTTTCATCTTAGGCGGTCATCTTAGGTGGCAATCCTATCATCCTAGGCGGCCATCCTAGGCGGCAATCTTAGGTGGCCTCTTCCTAGCCTTCTCAATGGCAATTCTAGGCGGCATTTATGTGCTATGAAATTTATGGTCTTATAAAGGCCACGTACATTAAGGCATTTATGGCTGCCACTTTGACCTCTTTTTTGGTCCCATGCATGATGAAAGATGGCGTAGAGAAGCCAGGACGAGGAGTTTCCGACTCCCCATCTCACGGAGGTCCTCGACGACCTTTTTCAGCTTCTCCCAGCTAGGTGGCTCCCGAGCAATCCTAGACGGCCCCCGACACTCCCATGACGGTGGCCAAGAGCAGTCTAGACGGCTTCTGAGCAATGCCAGACGGCCCCCAACACTCCCATGACGGCGGCCAAGAGAAATCCAAGACGGCCCCAAGCAATCCTAGGCGGCCTCATCGGACCCAGGTCCCACAGATGCCTTCCCGGCCTCAGCCAGCAATGGCCTCGTGGAGCAGAGGTCCTAGGCGGCCACCAGCATCCCTAGGCAGCCTGCTTCTCCCAGCCAGCAAGCTCCTCCCAGCCGGCCATCCACGGTGGCCCCTCTCCTAACGACCGCGACCTTCCGCGAACCTTCCGACTCTACACGCCAAGTAGAGGATACGGTCTCCATGGCTCACCAGGGGCCAGGTCCAGGCAATAGAATTGGATGAAGGAGAGATATAGCTTCTTCACGTGTCAGGTGGCATATGCATGATGAGCCAGAGGCATCCTTGAGTAGCCTATGGGTCCGAGGGTACAATTAGCCTTTATTTAATTCAAGAAGGGACTCATGGAGACTAAACAATAACTCTGGCCATTAAATAAATATTCAAGATCAATGTACCAGAAAAGGCCAGCTGTGCACACTCGATCTACGGATGAAATCATGACTTGCATGAGGTAGGACGATGCTTTTAGCTCTGACATATCACTAAAAGACAACGCTTGCAGCTCTGATATGCCACTAAGAAGAAATATCTTCATAAAAGCTTCGACAGGTGGCAGCCCCTCAAGTCTCATAGATATCAATCCTGACATTTTATCTACCAAAAGTCCTCAATCATCATGACACCCCCAACCACTCAGATCAGATAAGCCCCAAAAGTCATGGTCCATCATGAGGCCTCACGAGGCTCATTTCCACTAGATGACAAAGATCCAAGCCTCTCAAGCAAAAGACAAGGTCCAAAGATAAATAAAAGGGGTAAGAGGGACCTCCGACTAGGTAACTCCAGAAACTCAACACACTCATTCTGAGCCTCTCGCCCTTTCTCTTTCGAGCTTTCTCAAGCTCACGACTATTGCCCAGAGCACTAACTTAAGCGTCGGAGGGTCCCCGCCGGAATACCCGGCCGTGGAACTTCTTGCAGGCTTTGAAGACAAAGGAAGGGCCCCGATATTTCTATGGAGGAACGGCCGACGCTCAAGGACACCAGCTCAAAGTGATCGGGCATCAACAGATTGGCACGCCAGGTAGGGGGCTGTGCTAAAGGAAAGAGAGCTCTGTCTCCCTGATCTGTAAGTCTTTGTCCACTCTAAAATTGCCATGGTGGTGACGCACGTGCTGAAGGTCTTCACCAATCATGCTGGGGGGCATCCACATCGCACTGAGCAGCAAAAGACCATCGTGAAGCTTTTAGGAGACTGCAGTCTCCTACCCCCCGCTCAAGCTGCCACTCCTCTCCTAACTCATCTTCTGAGCCATCTGGGGAAGATCTTAATCCTGAGGTAAAGAAGCATCTGGATGAACAACACCAGCGGCCAGAGGAGCTCAATTAAAGGCTCAATAATCAGCCAGAGGTGGACTGCAACATGATCAATAAAATAATTTCCAAAAAGGGGCAAACTGGGACATTATCCATGGCCCGTCACTTCAAGCATTTTTGGGCATTTTAATTTCTGGTGGTAGTAGGCCAAGAGGTGTTGATGCAACTAATGCAAGATGAGGATAAAAGGCTTTGACTGTTGACTCCACCAAAGCCCTCTCTGTCTCTCTCTCTCAGCATCATCAGAGTAAGCCAAGAGGTATTGATGCAATTAATGCAAGATGAGGACAAAAGGCTTTGACTGTTGACTCCACCAAAGCCCTCTCTGTCTCTCTCTCTCAGCATCAGAGTAAACCAAGAGGTGTTGATGCAATTAATGCAAGATGAGGACAAAAGGCTTTGACTGTTGACTCCACCAAAGCCCTCTCCGTCCCTCTCTCTTCCTGTCTACTGCACCCAAGAGCCAAACCGAGCCTGAGCCCTCTAGTGGATTCGGTTTCAGCTGCTCTCAAACTTCAGCACTGAGGGTGACCAATTTCTTCAAAGGAAGAACATTGCGCAAGGGTAAAAAATCTACGAAAGATAAGTACACTGCACCCTAAGAAAAAGTTCCTTTTATTCAACTTCTCACAAACTCCCGGACCGGCTCGAGAAACCCCCATAGCAGTTTTCAAAAGGACCTTGAGCCAGGTCAAAGCTCCCTCAGGTCACCCTTCGGGGTTAAAGGCTCCTGAGCATGGTCCCATCATAGCGACTCTCGGGTCACCCTTTGGGGTTTCAAAAGGACCTCGGCGGCCTGAAAGAAATAGATACCCCGGACCGGCACGAGAAACCTCCGAAGGTTCAAGTCTTGTGCTCTAGGTGGTCCCAAGTCAAATTCTCGGGCCGGTGCGAGAAACCCCTGTGGCAGTTTTCAAAATGACCCTGAGCCAGGTTAAAGCGCCCTCAGGTCACTCTCCGGGGTTAAAGGCTCTCGAGCATGGTCCCATCACAGCGACTCTCGGTCACCCTTCGGGGTTTCAAAAGGACCTCAGCGGCCCAAAAGACACAGACACCCCAGACCGGCGCGAGAAACCTCCGGAGGTTCAAGTATTATGCTCTAGGCAGCCCCCAGTCAAACTCCCGGGCCGGCACGAGAAACCCCCATGGCAGTTTTCAAAAGGACCCTGAGCCAGGTCAAAGAGCCCTCAAGGTCACCCTTCGAGGTTAAAGGCTCCCGAGCATGGTCCCATCACAGCGACTCTCGGGTCACCCTTCAGGGTTTTAAAAGGACCTCAGCGGCCTGAAAGACACAGACACCACGGACCGGCGTGAGAAACCTTCGGAGGTTCAAGTCTTGTGCTCTAGGCGGCCCTGAGTCAAACTCCCGGGCCGGCGCGAGAAACCCCCATGGTAGTTTTCAAACGGACCCTGAACCAGGTCAAAGCGCCCTCAGGTCACCCTCCTGGGTTAAAGGCTCCCAAGCATGGTCCCATCACAGCGACTCTCGGGTCATCCTTCGGGGTTTCAAAAGGACCTCGGTGGCCCAAAAGACAGACAACCCGGACTGGCGCAAGAAACCTCCGGAGGTTCAAGTCTTATGCTTTAGGCGGCCCCGAGTCAAACTCCCGGACCAGCGGGAGAAACCCCCATGGTAGTTTTCAAAAGAACCATGAGCCAAGTCAAAGCGCCCTCAGGTCACCCTCCGGGGTTAAAGGCTCCCAAGCATGGTCAAATCACAACGACTATCAGGTCACCCTTCGGGGTTTCAAAAGGACCTCGGCGGCCCGAAAGACACAGACACCCCGGACCGGCACTAGAAACCTCCGGAGGTTCAAGTCTTGTGCTCTAGACGGCCCTGAGTCAAACTCTCGGGCCAGCGCGAGAAACACTCGTGATAGTCATGTTAGGCCCCTAGCCAGCCCTCGGGCTGGTCCTAGGTGGCCACAGCTATGTTAGGCCCCTAGCTAGCCCTTGGACTGGTCCTAGGCAGCCACAGCTATGTTAGGCCCCTAGCCGACCCTTGGGCTGGACCTAGGCGGCCACAAGTATGTTAGGCCCCTAGCTGGCTCTCGAACTGATCCTAGGCGGCCACAAGTATATTAGGCTCCTAACCAGCCCTCGAACTGGTCCTAGGCGGCCACAGCTATGTTAGGCCCCTAGCCAGCCCTCGGGCTGGACCTAGGTGGCCACAAGTATGTTAGGCCCCTAGCCGGCCCTCGGGCTGGTCCTAGGCGGCCATAGGAATGTTAGGCCCCTAGCCGGCCCTCGGGCTGGTCCTAGGTGGCCACATCAGGCTGGTCATGGGCGGCCACAGCTATGTTAGGCCCCTAGCCAGCCCTCGGGCTGGTCCTGGGCGACCACAGCTATGTTAGGCCCCTAGCCGGTCCTCGGGCTGGTCCTGGGCGGCCACAAGTATGTTAGGCCCCTAGCCGGCCCTCGAGCTGATCCTGGGCGGCCACAAGTATATTAGGCCCCTAGCCGGCCCTCAGGCTGGTCCTATGCGGCCATAGCTATGTTAGGCCCCTAGCCGGCCCTTGGGCTGGACCTATGCGGCCACAAGTATGTTAGGCCCCTAGCCGGCCCTCGGGCCGATCCTAGGCGGCCACAGGTACGTTAGGCCCCTAACCGGCCCTCGGGCTAGTCTTGGACGGCCACAGCTATGTTAGGCCCCTAGCCGGCCCTTGGGCTGGACCTAGGCGGCCACAAGTATGTTAGGCCCCTAGCCGGCCCTCGGGCTAGTCCTAGGCGGCCACAGCTATGTTAGGCCCCTAGTCGGCCCTTGGGCTGGACCTAGGCAGCCACAAGTATGTTAGGCCCCTAGCCAGCCCTCGAGCTGATCCTAGGCGGCCACAAGTATATTTGGCCCCTAACCAGCCCTCGGGCTGATCCTAGGTGGCCACAGCTATGTTAGGCCCCTAGCCAACCCACAGGCTGGACCTAGGTGGCCACAAGTATGTTAGGCCCCTAGCCGGCCCTCGGGCTGGTCCTAGGTGGCCACAGGAATGTTAGGCCCCTAGCCGGCCCTCGGGCTGGTCCTAGGCAGCCACAGGTATGTTAGGCCCCTAGCCGGCCCTCGGGCTAGTCCTAGGCGGCCACATCAGGCTGATCCTGGGTGGCCACAGCTATGTTAGGCCCCTAGCCGCCCTCGGGCTGGTCCTGGGTGATCACAGCTATGTTAGGCCCCTAGGCGGTCCTCGGGCCAGTCTTGGGCGACCCCAAGTATACTAGGCCCCTAGCCGGCCCTCGGGCCGGTCCTGGGTGGCCGCAATAATGTTAGGCCCCTAGCTGGCCCTCGGGCTGGTCCTGGGCGGCCACAAGTATATTAGGCCCCTAGCAGACCCTCGGCTGGTCCTATGCGGCCACAACTATGTTAGGCCCCTAGCCGGCCCTCGGGCTGGACTTATGTAGCCACAAGTATGTTAGGCCCCTAGCCGGCCCTCGGGCTGGTCCTAGGCGGCCACAGGTATGTTAGGCCCTAACCGGCCCTCGGGCTGGTCCTCGGCGGCCACAGCTATGTTAGGCCCCTAGCCGGCCCTCGGGCTGGACCTAGGCGGCCACAAGTATGTTAGGCCCCTAGCTGGCCCTCGGGCTGGTCCTAGGCGGCCACAGGTATGTTAGGCCCCTAGTCGGCCCTCGCACTGGACCTGGGCGGCCACAGGTATGTTAGGCCCCTAGCCGGCCCTTGGGCTGGACCTGGGCGGCCACAAGTGTGTTAGGCCCCTAGCCAGCCCTCGGACTGGACCTAGGCGGCCATAGGTATGTTAGGCCCCTAGACGGCCCTCGGGCTGGTCTAGGACGACCATAGGTATGTTAGGCCCCAAGCCGGCCCTCGGGCTGGACCTGGGCGGCCATAGATATGTTAGGCCCCTAGCCGACCCTCAGGCTGGACCTAGGTGGCCACAATTATGTTAGGTTCATAGCAGACCCTCTGGCTGGACCTAGGTGGCCACAGGTTTGTCTAGCCCCTAACCGGCCCTCGGGCTGGTCCTGGGCGGCCACAGCTATGTTAGGCCCCTAGCCGATCCTCGGGCTGGTCCTGGGAAGCCACTGCTATGTTAGGTCCCTAGCCGGCCCTCGGGCTGGACCTAGGCGGCCGCAGGTATGTTAGGACCCTAGACGGCCCTCGGGCTGGTCCTTGGTGGCCACAGCTATGTTAGGCCCCTAGTCGGTCCTCCGGCTGGTCCTGGGCGGCCACAGCTATGTTAGGCCCCTAGCCGGCCTTCGGGATGATCCTGGGCGGCCACAAGTATGTTAGGCCCCTTGCTGGCCCTCGGGCCGGTCCTGGGTGGCCACAAGTATGTTAGGCCCTAGCGGGCCCTCGGGCGGGTCCTAGACGGCCACAAGTATATTAGGCCCCTAGCCGGCCCTCGGGCTGGACCTAGGCGGCCACAAGTATGTTAGGCCGCTAGTCGGCCCTCGGGATGGTCCTAAGTGACCACAAGTATATTAGGCCCCTAACCGGTCCTCGGGCTGGCCCTAGGCAGCCATAGCTATGTTAGGCCCCTAGCCAGCCCTCGGGTTGGACCTAGGTGGCCACAACTATATTAGGCCCCTAGCCGGCCCTCGAGCTGGTCCTAGGTAGCCACAGGCATGTTAGGCCCCTAGCAGGCCCTCGGCTGGACCTGGGTGGCCACAAGTATGTTAGGCCCCTAGCCGGCCCTCGGGCTGGACCTAGGCGGCCACAAGTATGTTAGGCCCCTAGCCAGCCCTCGGGCTGGTCCTAGGCGGCCACAGGTATGTTAGGCCCCTAGCCGGCCCTCGGGCTGGTCCTAGGCGGCCACAGGTATGTTACGCCCCTAGCCGGCCCTCGGGTTGGACCTAGGCGGCCACAAGTATGTTAGGCCCCTAACCGGCCCTCGGGCTGGACCTAGGCAGCCATACGTATATTAGGCCCCTAGCCGGCCCTCTGGCTGGACCTGGGCGGCCACAGCTATGTTAGGCCCCTAGCCGGTCCTCGGGCTGGTCCTGGGTGGCCACAAGTATGTTAGGCCCCTAGCCGGCCCTCGGGCTGGTCCTGAGCGGCCACAAGTATATTAGGCCCTTATCCGGCCCTCGGACTAGTCTTAGGCGGCCACAGCTATGTTAGGACCCTAGCCAGCCCTAGGGCTGGTCCTAGGTGGCCACAAGTATATTAGGCCCCTAGCCGTCCCTCATGCTGGTCCTAGACGGCCACAAGTATGTTAGGCCCCTAACCGTCTCTTGGGCCGGACCTAGGCGGCCATAGGTATGTTAGGCCCCTAGCCGGCCCTCGGGCCGGACCTAGGCGGCCATAGGTATGTTAGGTCCCTAGCCGGCCCTCGGGCCGGACCTAGGCGGCCATAGGTATGTTAGGCCCCTAGCCGACCCTCAGGCTGGACCTGGGCGGCCACAGGGATTTTAGGCCCCTAGCCGACCCTTGGGCTGGACCTAGGCGACCACGGGTATGTTAGGCCGCTAGCCGGCCCTCGGACTGGACCTAGGCGGCCATAGGTATGTTAGGCCCCTAGCTGGCCCTTGGGCTGGTCCTAGGCGGCCATAGGTATGTTAGGCCCCTGGACGATCGTCGGGCTGGACCTGGGCAACCACGGGTATGTTAGGCCCTAGCCGGCCCTCGAGCTAGACCTGGGCGGCCACAAGTATGTTAGGCCCTTAGTTGGCCCTCGGGCTGGACCTAGGCGGCCATAGGTATGTTACGCCCCTAGCCGGCCCCCAGGCTGGATCTGGGCAGCCACATGTATGTTAGGCCCCTAGCCGACCCTTGGGCTGGACCTGGGCGGCCGAAGTTATGTTAGGCCCCTAGCCGGCCCTCGGGCTAGTCCTAGGCGGCCACAAGTATATGAGGCCCCTAACTGTTCCTCGGGCTGGTCCTAGGCGGCGACAAGTATGTTAGGCCCCAAGTCGGCCCTCGGGCTAGACCTGGGCGACCACAAGTATGTTATGCCCCTTGCCGGCCCTCGGGCTGGGCCTTGTCGGCCACAAGTATGTTAGGCCCCAAGCCGGCCCTCGGGCTGGACCTAGATGGCCACAAGTATGTTAGGCCCCTAGCCGGCCCTCGGGCTGGTCCTAGGTGGCCATAGGTTTGTTAGGCCCCTAGCCGGCCCTAGGGCTGGATCTAGGCAACCATAGGTATGTTAGGCCCCTAGCCGGCCCTCGGGCTGGACCTGGGCGGCCACAGTTATGTTATGCCCCTAGCCGGCCCTCGGGCTGGTCCTAGGCGGCCACAAGTATGTTAAGCCCCTAGCCGACTCTCGGGCCGGTCCTGGGCGGCCACAAGCATGTTAGGCCCCTAGCCGACCCTCGGACTGGACCTGGGCGGCCACAAGTATGTTAGGTCCCTAGCCGGCCTTCAGGCTGGTCTTGTGCAGCCACAAGAATGTTAGGCCCATAGCTGGCCATCGGCAGGTCCTAGGCGGCCACAGCTATGTTAGGCCCCTAGTCGGTCCTCGGGCTGATCCTGGGCGGCCACAGCTATGTTAGGCCCCTATCCAGCATTCGGGCTGGTCCTATGCAGCCACAGTATGTTTGGCCCCTAACTAGCCCTTGGGCTGGTCCTGGGCGGCCACAAGTATGTTAGGCCCCTAGCCGGCCCTCTGGCGGGTCCTAGGCGGCCACAATATTTTAGGCCCCTAGCCGGCCCTTGGGCTGGTCCTAGGCAGCCACAACTATGTTAGGCCCCTAGCCAGCCCTTGGGTTGGACCTAGGCGGCGACAAGTATGTTAGGCCCCTAGCCGGCCCTCGGGCTGGTCCAGGTGGCCACAGCTATGTTAGGCCCCTAGCCGGCCCTCGGGCTTGTCTTAGGCGGCCACAGGTATGTTAGGCCCCTAGCCGGCCCTCGGGCTAGTCCTGGGCAGCCACAGGTATGTTAGGCCCTAGCTTGCCCTCGGGCTGGACCTAGGCAGCCACAAGTATGTTAGGCCCCTAGCCGGCCCTTGGGCTGGACCTAGGTGGCCATAGGTATGTTAGGCCCCTAGCCCGCCCTTGGGCTGGTCCTAGGCGGCCACGGCTATGTTAGGCCCCTAACCTGCCCTCGGGCTAGACCTAGGCGGTCACAAGTATGTTAGGCCCCTAGTCGGCCCTCGGCCTGGTCCTCAGTGGCCACAGGTTTGTTAGGCCCCTAGCCGGCCCTCGGGCTGGTCCTAGGCAGCCATAGGTATGTTAGGCCCCTAGCCGGCCCTCGGGCTGGAGCTAGACGGCCACAAGTATGTTAGGCTCCTAGCCGGCCCTCGGGCTGGTCCTAGGCGACCATAAATATATTAGGCCTCTAACCGGCCCTCGTGCTGGACCTGGGCGGCCACAGCTATGTTAGGCCCCAAGCCGGCCCTCGGGCTGGTCCTGGGCGGTCATAAGTATGTTAGGCCCCTAACTGGCCCTCGGGCTAGTCCTGAGCGGCCACTAGTATATTAGGCCCTTTTCCAGCCCTCGGACTGGTCCTAGGCGGCCACATCTATGTTAGGCCCCTGGCCAGCCCTCGGGCTAGTATAGGCGGCCACAAGTATGTTAGTCCCCTAGCCAGCCCTTGGGCTGGTCCTAGGCGGCCACAAGTATATTAGGCCCCTAGCCGGCCCTCGGGCTGGTCCTAGGCCGCCACAAGTATATTAGGCCCCTAACAGGCCCTCGGGCTGGACCTAGGCGGCCACACGTATGTTAGGCCCCTAGCCGGCCCTCGGGCTGGACCTAGGCGGTCACAGGTATGTCAGGTCCCTAGCCGGCCCTCGGGCTGGTCCTAGGCAGCCACAGGTATGTTAGGCCCCTAGACGGCCCTCGGCCTGGACCTGGGCGGCCATAGATGTGTTAGGCCCTAGCCGGCACTCGGGCTGGACCTGGACGGCCACAAGTATGTTAGGCCCCTAGCTAGCCCTCGGGCTGGACCTAGGCGGCCATAGGTATGTTAGGCCCATAGCCGGCCCTCAGTCTGGACCTGGGCAGCCATAGGTATGTTAGGCCCCTAGCTGACCCTTGGGCTGGACCTGGGCGGCCACTGTTATGTTAGGCCCCTAACCGGCCCTCGGGCTAGTCCTAGGCGGCCACAAGTATAATAGGCCCCTAGTTGGCCCTCGGGCTGGTCCTAGGCGGCCACAAGTATGTTAGAACCCTAGCCAGCCATCGAGCTGGTCCTAGGCGGCCACAAGTATGTTCGGCCTCTAGCCGGTCCTCGGGCTGGACCTGGGCAGCCACAAGTATGTTAGTCCCCTAGCCAGCCCTCGGGCTGGACTTGGGCAGCCAGAGGTATGTTAGGCCCCTAGCTGGCCCTCGGGCTGGACCTAGGCGGCCACAAGTATGTTAGGCCCCTAGCCGGCCCTTGGGCTGGTCCTCGGCGGCCATAGGTATTTTAGGCCCCTAGCCGGTCCTAGGGTTGGATCTGGGCGGCCACAGGTATGTTAGTCCCCTAGCCGGCCCTCGTGCTGTACCTGGGTGGCCACAGTTATGCTAGGCCCTTAGCCGGCCCTCGGGCTGGTCCTATGCGGCCACAAGTATGTTAGGCTCCCAGCCATCCCTCGGGCTGGTCCTAGGCGGCCACAAGTACGTTAGGCCCCTAGCCGGCTCTCAGGCTGGTCCTAGGCGACCACAAGTATGTTAGGCCCCTAGCCGACCCTCGTGCTGAACCTGGGCAGCCACAAGTATGTTAGGCCCCTAGCTGACCCTCGGGCTGGTCTTGGGCGGCCACAAGTATGTTAGGCCCCTAGCAGGCCCTCGGGCTGGTCCTGGGCAGCCAAAAATATGTTAGGCCCCTAACCGACCCTCGGGCTGGACCTGGACGGCCATAAGTATGTTAGGCCCCTAGCCGGCCCTCGGGCTGGTCTTGAGCGGCCACAAGTATGTTATGCCCCTAGCCAGCCATCGGGCTGGACCTAGGCGGCCACAAGTATGTTAGGCCCCTAGCCGGCCCTCAGGCTGGTCTTAGGTGGCCACAAGTATATTAGGCCCCTAACCGGCCCTCGGACTGGTCCTAGGCGGCCACAGCTACGATAGGCCCCTAGCCAGACCTCGGGCTGGACCTATGTGGCCACAAGTATGTTAGGCCCCTAGCCGGCCCTCGGGCTGGTCCTAGGCAGCCACAGGTATGTTAGGCCCCTAGTCAGCCCACGTGCTGGTCCTAGGCGGCCACAGGTATGTTAGGCCCCTAGCCGGGCCTCGTGCTGGACCTGGGCGGCCACAAGTATGTTAGGCCCCTAGCCGGCCCTCGGGCTAGACCTAGGCGGCCACAAGTATGTTAGGCCCCTAGCCAGCCATCGGGCTGGTCCTAGGCGGCCATAGGTATGTTAGGGCCATAGCCGGCCCTCGAGCTGGACCTGGGCGGCCATAGATATCTTAGGCCCCTAGCTGACCCTCGAGCTGGACCTAGGCGGCCACAGGTATGTTAGGCCCCTAGCTGGCCCTCGGGCTGATCCTAGGCAACCACAGGTATGTTAGGCCCCTAGATGGCCGTCGGGCTGGACCTGGGCAGCCACAGGTATGTTAGGCCCTAGCCGGCGCTCGAACTAGACCTGGGCGGCCACAAGTATGTTAGGCACCTAGCTGGCCCTCGGGCTGGACCTAGGCGGCCATAGGTATGTTACGCCCCTAGCCGGCCCTCAGGCTGGATCTGGGCGGCCACAAGTATGTTAGGCCCCTAGCCGGCCCTCGGGCTGGTCCTAGGCGGCCACAAGTATATGAGGCACCTAGCCGTTCCTCGGGCTGGTCCTAGGTGGCCCAAGTATGTTAGGCCCCTAGCTAGCCATCGGGCTGGTCCTAGGCGTCCACAAGTACGTTAGGCCCCTAGCCGGCCCTTAGGCTGGACCTAGGCGACCACAAGTATGTTATACCCCTAGCCGGCCCTCGGGCTGGACCTGGGCGGCCACAAGTATGTTAGGCCCCAAGCCGGCCCTCGGGCTGGACCTAGATGGCCACAAGTATGTTAGGCCCCTAGCCGGCCCTCAGGCTGGTCCTAAGCGACCATAGGTTTGTTAGGCCCCTAGCCGGCCCTAGGGCTAGATCTAGGTGGCCACAGTATGTTAGGCCCCTAGCCGGCCTTCGGGCTGGTCCTGGGCGGCCACAGTTATGTTATGCCCCTAACCGGCCCTCGGGCTGGTCCTAGGCGGCCACAAGTATGTTAGGCCCCTAGCCGGCTCTTGGGCTGGTCCTCGGCGGCCACAAGTATGTTAGGCCCCTGGCCGACCCTCGGGCTGGACCTGGGCGGCCACAAGTATGTTAGGCCCCTAGCCGGCCTTCAGGCTGGTCTTGTGCAGCCACAAGTATGTTAGGCCCCTAGCCGGCCCTCGGGCTGGTCCAAGGCGGCCACAGCTATGTTAGGCCCCTATTCGGTCCTCGGGCTGGTCCTGGGCGGCCACAGCTATGTTAGGCCCCTAGCCGGTATTTGGGCTGGTCCTGGGCAGCCACAAGTATGTTTGGCCCCTAGCTGCCCTCGGGCTGGTCCTGGGCGGCCACAAGTATGTTAGGCCCCTAACCGGCCCTCTGGCGGGTCCTAGGCGGCCACAAGTATATTAGGCCCCTAGCCAGCCCTTGGGCTGGCCCTAGGCAGCCACAGCTATGTTTGGCCTCTAGCCAGCCCTTGGGTTGGACATGGCGGCGACAAGTATGTTAGGCCCCTAGCCGGCCCTCGGGCTGGTCCTAGGCGGCCACAGCTATGTTAGGCCCCTAGCCGGCCTTCGGGCTAGTCCTAGGTGGCCACAGGTATGTTGGCCCCTAGCCGGCCCTCGGGCTGGTCCTGGGCAGCCACAGGTATGTTAGGAACTACCCGGCCCTTGGCTGCACATGGGCAGCCGCAAGTATGTTAGGCCCCTAGCTGGCCCTCGGGCTGGTCCTAGGCGGCCATAGGTATGTTAGGCCCCTAGCCGGCTCTCGGGCTGGTCCTAGGCGGCCACGGCTATGTTAGGCCCCTAACCTGCCCTCGGGCTGGACCTAGGCGGCCACAAGTATGTTAGGCCCCTAGCCGGCCCTCGGGCTGGTCCTCGGAGGCCACAGGTTTGCTAAGCCCCTAGCTGGCCCTTGGGCTGGTCCTAGGCGGCCATAGGTATGTTAGGCCCCTAGCCGGCCCTCGGACTGGAGCTAGGCGGCCACAAGTATGTTAGGCTCCTAGCCGGCCCTCGGGCTGGTCCTAGGGGACCATAAATATATTAGGCCCCTAACCGGCCCTCGTGCTGGACCTGGGCGGCCACAGCTATGTTAGGCCCCTAGCCAGCACTCGGGCTGGTCCTGGGTGGCCACAAGTATGTTAGGCCCCTAACTGGCCCTCGGCCAGGTCCTGAGCGGCCACAAGTATATTAGGCCCTTTGCCAGCCCTCGGGCTGGTCCTAGGCGGCCACAGCTATGTTAGGCCCCTGGCCAGCCCTCGGGCTAGTCCTAGGCGGCCACAAGTATGTTAGTCCCCTAGCCGGCCCTCGGGCTGGTCCTAGGCGGCCACAAGTATATTAGGCCCCTAGCCGGCCCTCGGGCTGGTCCTAGGCCGCCACAAGTATATTAGGCCCCTAACCGGCCCTCGTGCTGGACCTAGGCGGCCACACGTATGTTAGGCACCTAGCCGGCCCTCTGGCTGGACCTAGGCGGCCACAGGTATGTCAGGCCCCTAGCTGTCCCTCGGGCTGGTCCTAGGTGGACACAGGTATGATAGGCCCCTAGACGGCCCTCGGGCTGGACCTGGGCAGCCATAGATATGTTAGGCCCTAGCCGGCACTCGGGCTGGACTTGGACGGCCACAAGTATGTTAGGCCCCTAGCTAGCCCTCGGGCTTGACCTAGGCAGCCATAGGTATGTTAGGCCCCTAGCCGGCCCTCAGTCTGGACCTGCACGGCCCAGGTATGTTAGGCCCCTAGCCGACCCTTGGGCTGGACCTGGGCGGCCACTGTTATGTTAGGCCCCTAACCGGCCCTCGGGCTAGTCCTAGGCGGCCACAAGTATATTAGGCCCCTAGCCGGCCCTCGGGCTGGTCCTAGGCGGCCACAAGTATGTTAGGCCCCTAGCCAGCCATCGTGCTGGTCCTAGGCGGCCACAAGTATGTTCGGCCTCTAGCCGGTCCTCGGGCTGGACCTGGGCGGCCACAAGTATGTTAGTCCCCTAGCCAGCCCTCGGGCTGGACTTGGGCGGCCAGAGGTGTTGGAAGATTATTGAAAAATTATATTCCCTAATCCTTTTGATTTTGATGATTACTAAAAGCCATTGAGTTCATTAAAAGATATAATGAGTTTATTTAAATGAGCAATAAATTTATTTTGATCAATGAATGAGAATGTTAAAGTTTGACTTTAATCAATTTTGAAAGTAACTTTAAGCTCAATGTTTAAACTTTCAAAAAGAAATTTTATAATTCATGTTTTATTCAATGAGTTTTTGGAATAGTTCTTGAATCAATTCTTAATGTCAACTTTATTGAATTCAAGTCAAAACTATGAATTAAAATGAATCTGGAACGATTTTAATGTCAATCAGAAAAGTTTCTGATTTTTGATACGTTCCGGAGCCGACTCTTGAGTTTCAGAGTCGACTCCACTCAGTGTACAAAAATGTGCATCTGTCTCGAGTCGACCCACGAAATTTGTCGAGTCGACCCCTGATTCTGTCGAGCCGACTCCTTGACTGTACGAGTCGACTCCGCTCAGACACTAGAGGTGTGTTTTTCTGAGCACTTCGCGAGTCGACCCCAGCTTTTCATGAGTCGACTCCCGACTTTCAGGAGTTGACATTTTACTTTTGGTGAGTCGACCCCTAACCTTTATAAACATTTCTATTTTGGTAAGACGAGCTCGAGCCGACTCGGGAAAAGCATGAGTCGACTCCAGCAAATCTGAGCGAAATTTTTACGGATGCCAACTCAGCTCCAACGGTTAGTTTTTCGATTAACGGCTATTTTTCTTTGTCTCTAACGGCTATATTCTTGCAGAATCTATAAATAGAGAAGCTGTTTTCAAATCAAGGAGAGAAATAGAGAGAGATATTTATTTCAAAGAAAAAGAAAGGAAAAATCGAAAAAACAGAGCGTTAGCTGAAAAAATCCGTGATTCAAAATAGAGTGAAAGAAAGAGGGTGAAATCAAAGGAAGCTCCATCTGTGCTCAAGCTCTACTATCCAAGGAAGCTTCAGAAGAAATCCAAGTGCATATCAAGTGATTTCCACCACTCAAAGAAAAGGGGAAAAGCCCAAATCAACTCCAACACTCATTCTGTGGAGAATCCGTGCTGAGGCCGATTCTACATCTCAAAGGAGTTGAAGAAAAGAAGAAAAGCTCAAAGCCAACCAACTGCAAATCAGGCTTATCTAAACTCTATTCTTACTTTTGTTAATCTGCTCATTAAGGAGCATTGTAACTAAACAAACACTGTTCTATTATTTGTGTCTAGTTCAATCTGGGGGATTTAACTAGTGGAGGTAGTCTTACCTCGGTACAAGCTTGGTATAGCTTGTGTTTGGGTTTTGTGCTGGTAAGCCCGTGAAAAACCGGCTGGGTTCGTTGTGATCCTGGAAAAACAACAAGTTTGAGTTGTGAGCTTGTAAAACAACTCGGCTGTAATCTAGGGAGATTATAGTGTGGACCCAAGTGAATCTTGGGAGTGGACGTAGGTGCTGGTTGCGCTGAACCACTATAAAACCTTGTGCTTGCCGTGCTCATTTGTCTCTTACTCTATCTCTCTTATATTTCTATTTGTGCATTGCTTCTAAGTTAATTTCTCTCACTTGCACATCTTGAGTAAATTTGTTTAAAACATTTCAAAAAGTCTTAAATTTTTAAGAACCCAATTCACCCCCCCCCCCTCTTGGGTCGCCATCTGGGCCAACAAGAGGTATGTTAGGCCCCTAGCCGGCCCTCAGGCTGGACCTAGGCGGCCACAAGTATGTTAGGGCCCTTGCTGGCCCTCGGGCTGGTCCTCGGCGGCCATAGGTATGTTAGGCCCCTAGCCGGCCCTAGGGCTGGATCTGGGCAGCCACAGGTATGTTAGGCCCCTAGCCAGCCCTCGTGCTGTGCCTGGGTGGCCACAGTTATGTTAGGCCCTTAGCCGGGCCCCGGGCTGGTCCTAGGCGGCCACAAGTATGTTAGGCTCCCAGCCGGCCCTCGGGCTGGTCCTAGGCGGCCACAAGTACGTTAGGCCCCTAGCCGGCTCTCGGGCTGGTCCTGGGCGGCCACAAGTATGTTAGGCCCCTAGCCGGCCCTCGGGCTGGTCCTGGGCGACCACAATATGTTAGGCCCTAGCCGACCCTCGGGCTGGTCCTGGACAGCCACAAATATGTTAGGCCCCTAGCCGACCCTAGGGCTGGACCTAGGCGGCCATAAGTATGTTAGGCCCCTAGCCGGCCCTCGGGCTGGTCTTGAACGGCCACAAGTATGTTACGCCCCTAGCCAGCCCTCGGGCTGGACCTAGGCGGCCATAAGTATGTTAGGCCCCTAGCTGGCCCTCGAGCTGGTCCTAGGTGGCCACAAGTATATTAGGCCCCTAACTGGCTCTCGGACTGATCCTAGGCGGCCACAGCTACGTTAGGCCCCTAGCCAGCCCTCGGGCTGGACCTATGCGGCCACAAGTATGTTAGGCCCCTAGTCGGCCCTCGTGCTGGTCCTAGGTGGCCACAGGTATGTTAGGCCCCTAGTCAGCCCCCATGCTGATCCTAGGCGGCCACAGGTATGTTAGGCCCCTAGCCGGCCCTCGGGCTGGTCCTGAGCGGCCACAAGTATATTAGGCCCTTATCCGGCCCTCGGACTGGTCTTAGGCGGCCGCAGCTATGTTAGGCCCCTAGCCGACCCTTGGGCTAGACCTGGGCGGCAACAAGTATGTTAGGCCCCTAGCCGGCCCTCGGGCTGGACCTAGGCGGCCACAAGTATGTTAGGCCCCTAGCCGGCCATCGGGCTGGTCCTAGGCGGCCACAGGTATGTTAGGGCCATAGCCGGCCCTCGAGCTGGACCTGGGCGGCCATAAATATGTTAGGCCCCTAGCCGACCCTCGGGTAGGACCTAGGCATCCACAGTTATGTTTGGCTCATAGCCCACCCTCGGGCTGGACCTAGGTGGCCACAGTTATGTTTGGCCCCTAACCGGCTCTCAGGCTGGTCCTGGCCGGCCACAGCTATGTTAGGCCCCTAGCCGGCCCTCGGGCTGGTCCTTGGCGGCCACAGCTATGTTAGGCCCCTAGTCGGTCCTCGGGCTGGTCCTGGGCGTCCACAGCTATGTTTGGCCCCTAGCCGGCCCTCGGGCTGGTCCTGGGCGGCCACAAGTATGTTAGGCCCCTAGCTGACCGTCGGGCTGGTCCTGGTGGCCACAAGTATGTTAGGCCCCTAGCCGGCCCTCAGGCTGGTCCTAGGCGGCCATAAGTATGTTAGGCCCCTAGCCGGCCCTCAGGCTGGTCCTGGGTGGCCACAAATATGTTAGGCCCCTAGCCGACCCTCGGGCTGGACCTGGGCGGCCACAAGTATATTAGGCCCCTAACCGGCCCTCGGGCTGGTCTTAAGCGGCCACAAGTATGTTACGCCCCAATCCAGCCCTCCGTCTGGACCTAGGCGGCCACAAGTATGTTAGGCCCTAGCCGGCCCTCGAGGTGGTCCTAGGTGGCCACTAGTATATTAGGCCCCTAATCGGCGCTCGGACTGGTCCTAGGAGGCCACAGCTATGTTAGGCCCCTAGCCAGCCCTCGGGCTGGACCTAGGTGGCCACAAGTATGTTAGGCCCCTAGCTGGCCCTCGGGCTGGTCCTAGGCGGCCACAGGTATGTTAGGCCCTTTGTCGGCCCTCAGGCTGGTCCTAGGCGGCCACAGGTATGTTAGGCCCCTAGCCGGCGCTTGGGCTGGACCTTGGCGGCCACAAGTATGTTAGGCCCCAAGCCGGTCCTCGGGCTGGACCTAGGCGGCCACAAGTATGTTAGGACCCTAGCCGGCCCTTGGGCTGGTCGTAGGAGGCCATAGGTATGTTAGGGCACTAGCCGGCCCTCGGGCTGGACCTGGGCGGCCATAGATATGTTAGGCCCCTAACCGACCCTTGGGCTGGACATAGGTGGCCACAGTTATGTTAGGCCCCTAGCGGCCCTCGGGCTGGACCTAGGCGGCCACAAGTATGTTAGGCCTCTAGCTGGCCCTCGGGCTGGTCCTTGGTGGCCATAAGTATATTAGGCCCCTAACCGGCCCTCGGGCTGGACCTGGGCGGCCACAGCTATGTTAGGCCCCTAGCCGGCCCTCAGGCTGGTCCTGGGCGGCCACAAGTATGTTAGGCCCCTAGCCGGCTCTCGGGCTGGTCCTGACCGGCCATAAGTATATTAGGCCCTTAGCCGGCCCTCGGGCTGGTCCTAGGTGGCCACAGCTATGATAGGCCACTAGCCATCCCTCGGGCTGGTCCTAGGCGGCCACAAGTATGTTAGTCCCCTATTCGGCCCTCGGGTTGGTCCTAGATGGTCACAAGTATATTAGGCCCCTAGCCGGCCCTCGGGCAGGTCCTAGGCGGCCACCAGTATATTAGGCCCCTAACGAGCCCTCGGGCTGGACCTAGGTGGCCACACGAATGTTTGGCCCCTGCCAGCCCTCGGGCTGGACATAGGCGGCCACAGGTATTTTAGTCCCCTAGCCAGCCCTCGGGCTGGTCCTAGGCAGCCACAGGTATGTTAGGCCCCTAGACGACCCTCGGGCTGGACCTGGGTGACCACAAGTATGTTAGGCCCTTAGCCGGTGCTCGGGCTGTCCTAGGCGGCCATAGTATGTTAGGCCCCTAGCCGGCCCTCGGGCTGGACCTAGGCGGCCACAAGTATGTTAGGCCCCTAGACGGACCTCAGGCTGGTCCTAGGCGGCCACAAGTATGTTAGGCTCCTAGCCGGCCCTCGGGCTGGTCCTGGGCGTCCACAAATATGTGACGCCCCTAGCCGACCCTCGGGCTGGACCTGGGCGGCCACAAGTATGTTAGGCCCTAGCCGGCCCTCGGGCTGGTCTTGAGCGGCCACAAGTATGTTACGCACCTAGCCAGCCCTCAGACTGGACCTAGGTGGCCACAAGTATGTTAGGCCCCTAGCCGGCCCTCGGGCTGGTCCTTGGTGGCCACAAGAACATTAGGCCCCAAACCGGCCCTCGGACTGGTCCTAGGCGGCCACGGCTATGTTAGGCCCCTGGCCAGCCCTCGGGCTGGACCTAGGCGGCCACAAGTATGTTAGGTCCCTAGCCGGCCCTCGGGCTGGTCCTAGGTGGCCACAGGTATGTTAGGCCCCTAGTCAGCCCTCGAGCTGGTCCTAGGCGGCCATAGGTATGTTAGGCCCCTAGCCGGCCGTCGGGCTGGACCTGGCGGCCATAAGTATGTTAGGCCATTAGCCGACCCTCGGGCTGGACCTAGGCGGCCACAAGTATGTTAGGCCCCAAGCCGGCCCTCGGGCTGGTCCTAGGCGGCCATAGGTATGTTAGGGCCCTAGCCGGCCTTCGGGCTGGACTTGGGCAGCCATAGATATGTTAGGCCCATAGTCGACCCTCGGGCTGGTCCTAGAGAGCCACAGTTATGTTAGGCTCATAGCCGACCCTCGGGCTGGACCTAGTCGGCCACAGTTATGTCTGGCCCCTAACCGGCCCTTAGGCTGGTCCTGGGTGGCCACAGCTATGTTAGGCCCCTAGCCGGCCCTTGGGCTATTTCTTGGCAGCCACAGCTATGTTAGGCCCCTAGTCGGTCGTCAGGCTGGTCCTGGGCGGCCACAGCTATGTTTGGCCCATAGCCGGCCCTCGGGCTGGTCTTGGGCGCCCACAAGTATGTTAGGCCCCTAGTTGGCCCTCAGGCTGGTCTGGGCACCCACATGTATGTTAGGCCCCTAGCTGGCCCTCGGGCTGGTCCTAGGCGGCCACAAGTATATTAGTCCACCAGCCAGCCCTTAGGCTGGTCCTAGGCGGCCACAGCTATGTTAGGCCCCTAGCCAGCCATCGGGCTGGACCGCCCTTGGGCTGGTCCTAGGCGGCCACAGCTATGTTAGGCCCCTAGCCAACCCTCGGGCTGGACCTAGGCAGCCACAAGTATGTTAGGCCCCTAGCCGGCCCTCGGGCTGGTTCTAGGTGACCACAAATATATTAGGCCCCTAAAGGGCCCACGGGCTGGTCCTAGGCGGCCACAGCTATGTTACGCCCCTAGCCAGCCCTCGGGATGGACCTAGGTAGCGACAAGTATGTTAGGCCCTTAGTCGGCCCTTGGGCTGGTCCTAGGCGGCCACAGGTATGTTAGGCCCCTAGCCGGCCCTCGGGCTGGTCTTAGGCGGCCACAGGTATGTTAGGCCCCTAGCCGACCCTCGGGCTGGACCTGGTGACCACAAGTATGTTAGGCCCCTAGCCGGCCCTCGGGCATGTCCTAGGCGGCCATAGGTATGTTAGGCCCCTAGCCGGCCCTCGAGCTGGTCCTAAGCGGCCACAGCTATGTTAGGCACCTAATGGGCCCTTGGGCTGGACCTAGGCGGCCACAAGTATGTTAGGCCCCAAGCCGGCCCTCGGGCTGGTCCTAGGCGGCCATAAGTATATTAGGCCCTTTGCCGGCCCTCGGGCTGGACCTGGGCGGCCACAGCTATGTTAGGCCCCTAGCCGGCCCTCGGGCTGGTCCTAGGCGGCCACAAGCATGTTAGGCCCCTAGCCGGCCCTTGGGCTGGTTCTGGGCGGCCACAAGTATATTAGGCCCCTTGCCGGCCCTCGGGCTGGTCATAGGCGGCCATAGCTATGTTAGGCCCCTAGCCTGTCCTCGGGCTGGTACTAGGTGGCCACAAGTATATTAGGCCCCTAGCCGGCCCTCGGGCCGGTCTTAGGCGGCCACAAGTATATTAGGCCCCTAACCGGCCCTCGGGCTGGACCTAGGCGGCCACAAGAATGTTAGGCCCCTAGCCGGCCCACGGACTAGACCTAGGCGGCCACAGGTATGTTAGGCCCCTAGATGGCCCTCGGACTGGACCTGGGCAGCCACAGGTATGTTAGGCCCCTAGCCGGCCCTCGGGCTGTACCTGGGCGGCCACAAGTATGTTAGGCCCCTAGCCGGCCGTCGGGCTGGACCTAGGCAGCCATAGATATGTTAGGCCCCTAGCCTGCCCTCAGGCTGGACCTGGGCAGCCACAGGTATGTTAGGCCCCTAGCCGACCCTTGGGCTGGACCTGGGCGGCCACAGTTATGTTAGGCCCCTAACCAGCCATCGGGCTGATCCTAGGCAGCCACAAGTATGTTAGGCCCCTAGCCGACCCTCGAGCTGGTCCTGGGCGGCCACAGCTACGTTTGGCCCCTAGCCGGCCCTCGAGCTAGTCTTGGGCATGTACAAGTATGTTAGGCACCTAGCCGGCCCTCGAGCTGGTCCTGGGCGGCCACAAGTATGTTAGGCCCCTAGCCGGCCCTCGGGTTGGTCCTAGGCTTCCATAAGTATATTAGGCCCCTAACCGGCCCTCAGGCTAGACCTAGGCGGCCACACATATGTTAGGCCCCTAGCCGGCCCTCGGGCTGGTACTAGGTGGCCACAAGTATATTAGGCCCCTAGCCGGCCCTCGGGCTGGTCTTAGGCGGCCACAAGTATATTAGGCCCCTAACCGGCCCTCGGGCTGGACCTAGGCGGCCACACGTATGTTAGGCCCCTAGCCTGCCCTCGGGCTGGTACTAGGTGGCCACAAGTATATTAGGCCCCTAGCCGGCCCTTGGGCTGGTCGTAGGCGGCCACAAGTATATTAGGCCCATAACCGGCCCTCGGGCTGGACCTAGGCAGCCACAAGAATGTTAGGCCCCTAGCCGGCCCACGGACTAGACCTAGGCGGCCACAGGTATGTTAGGCCCCTAGACGGCCCTCGGACTGGACCTGGGCAGCCACAGGTATGTTAGGCCCCTAGCCGGCCCTCGGGCTGTACCTGGGCGGCCACAAGTATGTTAGGCCCCTAGCCAGCCCTCGGGCTGGACCTAGGCGGCCATAGATATGTTAGGCCCCTAGCTGGCCCTCAAGCTGGACCTGGGCAGCCACAGGTATGTTAGGCTCCTAGCCGACCCTTGGGCTGGACCTGGGCGGCCACAGTTATGTTAGGCCCCTAACCAGCCATCGGGCTGATCCTAGGCAGCCACAAGTATGTTAGGCCCCTAGCCGGCCCTCGAGCTGGTCCTGGGTGGCCACATCTACGTTTGGCCCCTAGCCGGCCCTCGAGCTAGTCTTGGGCATCCACAAGTATGTTAGGCACCTAGCCGGCCCTCGGGCTGGTCCTGGGCGGCCACAAGTATGTTAGGCCCCTAGCCGGCCCTCGGGCTGGACCTAGGCTGCCATAAGTATATTAGGCCCCTAATCGGCCCTCGGGCTGGACCAAGGCGGTCACACGTATGTTAGGCCCCTAGCCGGCCCTCGGGCTGGACCTAGGCGGCCATAGGTATGTCAGGCCACTAGCCGGCCCTCGGGCTGGTCCTAGGCGGCCACAGGTATGTTAGGCCCCTAGACGGCCCTCGGGCTGGACCTGGGCGGTCACAAATATGTTAGGCCCTAGCCAGCACTCGGGCTGCACCTGGACGGCCACAAGTATGTTAGGCCCCTAGCTAGCCCTCGGGCTGGACCTAGCGGCCATAGCTATGTTAGGCCCCTAGCCGGCCCTCAGTCTGGACCTGGGCGGTTACAGGTATGTTAGGCCCCTAGCCGACCCTTAGGCTGGACCTGGGCGGCCACTGTTATGTTAGGCCACTAACCGGCCCTCGGGCTAGTCCTAGGCAGCCGCAATTATATTTGGCCCCTAGCCGGCCCTCGGGCTGGTCCTAGGCGGCCACAAGTATGTTAGGCCCCTAGCAAGCCATCGGGCTGGTCCTAGGCGGCCACAAGTATGTTCGGCCTCTAGCCGGTACTCGGGCTGGACCTAGGCGGCCACAAGTATGTTAGTCCCCTAACCAGCCCTCGGGCTGGACTTGGGCGGCCAAAGGTATGTTAGGCCCCTAGCCGACCAAAGGTACGTTAGGCCCCTAGCCAGCCCTCAGGCTGGTCATCGGTGGCCATAGGTATGTTAGGCCCCTAGCCGGCCCTAGGGCTGGATCTAGGCGTCCCCAGGTATGTTAGGCCCCTAGCCGGCCCTCATGCTGTACCTGGGTGGCCACAGTAATGTTAGGCCCTTAGCCGGCCCTCGGGCTGGTCCTAGGCGGCCACAAGTATGTTAGGCTCCCAGCCGGCCCTCGGGCTGGTCCTAGGCGGCCACAAGTACGTTAGGCCCCTAGCCGGCTCTCGGGCTGGTCCTGGGCGGCCACAAGTATGTTAGGCACCTAGCCGACCCTCGGGCTGAACTTGGGCGGCCATAAGTATGTTAGGCCCCTAGCCGGCCCTCGGGCTGGTCTTGGGCGGCCACAAGTATGTTAGGCCCCTAGCCGGCGCTCGGGCTGGTCCTGGGCAGCCACAAATATGATAGGCCCCTAGCCGACCCTCGGGCTGCACCTAGGCGGCCACAAGTATGTTAGGCCCCTAGCCAGCCCTCGGGCTGGACCTATGCAACCACAAGTATGTTAGGCCCCTAGCCGGCCCTCGGGCTGGTCCTAGGTGGCCACAGGTATGTTAGGCCCCTAGTCAGCCCCAGTGCTGGTCCTAGGCGGCCAAAGGTATGTTAGGCCCCTAGCCGGGCCTCGGGCTGGACCTGGGCGGCCACAAGTATGTTAGGTCCCTAGCCGGCCCTCGGGTTGGACCTAGGCGGCCACAAGTATGTTAGGCCCCTAGCCGGCCATCGGGCTGGTCCTAGGCGGCCACAGGTATGTTAGGGCCATAGCCGGCCCTCGAGCTGGACCTGGGCGGCCATAGCTATGTTAGGCCCCTAGCCGACCCTCGGGCTGGACCTAGGCGTCCACAGTTATGTTTGGCTCATAGCCGACCCTTGGGCTGGACCTAGACAGCCACAGTTATGTCTGGCCCCTAACCGGCCCTCAGGCTGGTCCTGGGCGGCCACAGCTATGTTAGGCCCCTAGCCGGCCCTCGGGCTAGTCCTTGGTGGCCACAGTTATGTTAGGCCCCTAGTCGGTCCTCAGGCTGGTCCTGGGCGGCCACAGCTATGTTTGACCCCTAGTCGGCCCTCGGGCTGCTCCTGGGCGGCCACAAGTATGTCAGGCCCTTAGCTGGCTGTCGGGCTGGTCCTGGATGGCCACAAGTTTGTTAGGCCCCTAGCCGGCCCTCAGGCTGGTCCTAGGCGGCCTTAAGTATGTTAGGCCCCTAGCCGGCCCTCGGGCTGGTCCTGGGTGGCCACAAATATGTTAGGCCCCTAGCCGACCCTCGGGCTAGACCTGGGCGGCCACAAGTATATTAGGCCCCTAACCAGCACTCGGGCTGGTCTTAAGCGGCCACAAGTATGTTACGCCACAATCCAGCCCTCGGTCTGGACCTAGGCGGCCACAAGTATGTTAGGCCCTAGCCGGCCCTCGAGGTGGTCCTAGGTGGCCACTAGTATATTAGGCCCCTAACAGGCGCTCGGACTGGTCCTAGGTGGCCACAGCTACGTTAGGCCCCTAGCCAGCCCTCGGGCTAGACCTAGGCAGCCAGAAGTATGTTAGGCCCCTGGCTAGCCCTCGGGCTGGTCCTAGGCGGCCACAGGTATGTTAGGCCCTTAGTCGGCCCTCGGGCTGGTCCTAGGCGGCCACAGGTATGTTAGGCCCCAAGCCAGCCCTCAGGATAGACCTAGGCGACCACAAGTATGTTAGGCCCCTAGCCGGCCCTTGGGTTGGTCGTAGGCGGCCATAGGTATGCTAGGCACTAGCCGGCCCTCGGGCTGGACCTGGGCTGCCATAGATATGTTAGGCCCCTAACCGACCCTCGGGCTGGACCTAGGTGGCCATAGTTATGTTAGGCCCCTAGCCGGCCCTCGGGCTGGACCTAAGCGGCCACAAGTATGTTAGGCCCCTAGCTGGCCCTCGGGCTGGTCCTTGGTGGCCATAAGTATATTAGGCCCCTAACCGGCCCTCGAGCTGGACCTAGGCGGCCACAGCTATGTTAGGCCCCTAGCGGCCCTCGGGCTGTTCCTGGGCGGCCACAAGTATGTTAGGCCCCTAGCCGGCCCTCGGACTTGTCCTGAGCGGCCACAAGTATTTAGGCCCTTAGCCGGCCCTCGGGCTGGTCCTAGGCGGCAACAGCTATGTTAGGCCCTTAGTCATCCCTCGGGCTGGTCCCAGGCGGCCACAAGTATGTTAGTCCCCGAGTCGGCCCTCGGGTTGGTCCTAGGCGTTCACAAGTATATTAGGCCCCTAGACAGCCCTCGGGCAGGTCTTAGGTGGCCACCAGTATATTAGGCCCCTAACCAGCCCTCGGGCTGGACCTAGGTGGCAACATGAATGTTAGGCCCCTAGCCGGCCCTAGGGCTGGACCTAGGCGGCCACAGGTATTTTAGGCCCCTAGATGGCCCTTGGGCTGGACCTGGGCGGCCACAGGTATGTTAGGCCCTAGCCGGCCCTTGGGCTGGACCTGGATGGCCACAAGTATGTTAGGCCCCTAGCTGGCCCTCGGGCTGGACCTAGGCAGCCATAGGTATGTTAGGCCCCTAGCCGGCCCTCAGTCTGGACCTAGACGGCCAAAGGTATGTTAGGCCCCTAACCGACCCTTGGGCTGGACCTGGGCGGGCACTATTATGTTAGGCCCCTAACTGGCGCTCGGGCTAGTCCTAGGCGGCCACAAGTATATTAGGCCCCTAGCCGGCCCTCGGGCTGGTCCTAGGCGGCCACAAGTATGTTAGGCCCCTAGTCGGCCATCGGGCTGGTTTTAGGCGGCCACAAGTATGTTAGGCCCCTAGCCGGCCCTCGGGCTGGTCCTAGGCGGCCACAAGTATGTTAGGCCCCTAGTAGGCCTTCGGGCTGGACCTGAGCCCAGAGGTATGTTAGACCCCTAGCTGGCCCTCGGGCTGGTCCTCGGCGGCCATAGTTATGTTAGGCCCCTAGCCGGCCCTCGGGCTGGATATGGGCAGCCACAGGTATGTTAGGCCCCTAGCCGGCCCTCGTGCTGGACCTGGGCGGCCACAGTTATGTTAGGCCCCTAGCCGGCCCTTGGGTTGGTCCTAGGTGGCCTCAAGTATGTTAGGCCCTAGCCGGCCCTTGGGCTGGTCCTAGGCGACCACAAGTATGTTAGGCCCCTAGCCGGCTCTCCGGTTGGTCATGGACGGCCACAAGTATTTTAGGCCCCTAGCCAACCCTCGGGCTAGACTTGGGCGACCACAAGTATGTTAGGCCCTTAGCCGGTGCTCAGGCTGTCCTAGGCAGCCATAGGTATGTTAGGCCCCTAGCCGGCCCTCGGGCTGGACCTAGGCGGCCACAAGTATGTTAGGCCCCTAGCCGGACCTCAGGCTGGTCCTAGGCAGCCACAAGTATGTTAGGCTCCTAGCCGGCCCTCGGGCTGGTCCTGGGCACCCACAAATATGTTACGCCCCTAGCCGACCCTCGGGCTGAACCTGGGCGGCCACA
>UESW01004084.1:523130-548889 GCA_900491605.1 Calamus simplicifolius
GCCACAGGTATGTTAGGCCCCTAGACGGCCCTCGGGCTGGACCTGGACGGCCATAGGTATGTTAGATCATAGCAGGCCCTCGGGTGGACCTGGCGACCACAAGTATGTTAGGCCCCTAGCTGGCCCTCGGGCTGGACCTAGGCAGCCATAGGTATGTTAGGCCCCTAGCCGGCCCTCAGTCTGGACCTGGACAGCCACAGGTATGTTAGGCCCCTAGCCGACCCTTGGACTGGACCTGGGCGGCCACCATTATGTTAGGCCACTAACCGGCCCTCGGGTTAGTCCTAGGTGGCCACAAGTATATTAGGCCCCGAGCCGGCCCTCGGGCTGGTCCTAGGTGGCCACAAGTATGTTAGGCCCCTAGTCGGTCATCGGGCTGGTTCTAGGCGGCCATAAGTATGTTAGGCCCCTAGCCGGCCCTCGGGCTGGACTTGGGCGGCCACAAGTATGTTAGGCCCCTAGTAGACCCTCGGGCTGGACCTGAGCTGCCAGAGGTATGTTAGGCCCCTAGCCGGCCCTTGGGCTGGTCCTCGGCGGCCATAGTTATGTTAGGCCCCTAGCCGGCCCTCGGGCTGGATCTGGGCGGCCACAGGTATGTTAGGCCCCTAGTCGGCCCTCGTGCTGGACCTGGGCGGCCACAGTTATGTTAGGCCCCTAGCCGGCCCTCGGGCTGGTCCTAGGCGGCCTCAAGTATGTTAGGCTCCTTGCCGGCCCTTGGGCTGGTCCTAGGTGGCCACAAGTATGTTAGGCCCTAGCCGGCTCTCGGGCTGGTCCTGGGCGGCCACAAGTATTTTTTGGCCCCTAGCCAACCCTCGGTCTGGACCTGGGCGGCCACAAGTATGTTAGGCCCCTAGCCGGCCCTTGGGCTGTCCTAGGCAGCCATAGGTATGTTAGGCCCCTAGCCGGCCCTTGGGCTGGACCTAGGCGGCCACAAGTATGTTAGGCCCCTAGCCGGACCTCAGGCTGGTCCTAGCGGCCACAAGTATGTTAGGCTCCTAGCCGGCCCTCGGGCTGGTCCTGGGCGGCCACAAATATGTTACGCCCCTAGCCGACCCTCGGGCTGGACCTGGACGGTCACATGTATGTTAGGCCCCTAGCCGGCCCTCGGGCTGGTCTTGAGCGGCCACAAGTATGTTACGCCCCTAGCCAGCCCTCGGCCTGGACCTAGGTGGCCACAAGAATATTAGCCCCTAACCGGCCCTCGGACTGGTCCTAGGCGGCCACAGCTACGTTAGGCCCCTAGCCAGCCCTCGGGCTGAACCTAGGCGGCCATAGGTATGTTAGGCCCCTAGTCGGCCCTCGGGCTGGTCCTAGGCGGCCACAGATATGTTAGGCCCCTAGCCGGCCCTCGGGCTGGACCTGGGTGGCCACAAGTATGTTAGGCCACTAACGGGCCCTCGGGCTAGACCTAGGCGGCCACAAGTTGTTAGGCCCCTTGCCGGCCCTCGGGCTGGTCCTAGGCGGCCATAGGTATGTTAGGGCCCTAGCCGGCCTTCGGGCTGGACTTGGGCAGCCATAGATATGTTAGGCCTATAGTCGACCCTCGGGCTGGACCTAGGTGGCCACAGTTATGTTAGGCTCATAGCCGACCCTCGGGCTGGACCTAGGCAGCCACAGTTATGTCTGGCCCCTAACCAGCCCTCAGGCTGGTCCTGGGCGGCCACAGCTATGTTAGGCCCTAGCCGGCCCTTGGGCTATTTCTTGGCGGCCACAGCTATGTTAGGCCCCTAGTCGGTCCTCGGGCTGATCCTGGGCGGCCACAACTATGTTTGGCCCATAGCCAGCCCTCGGGCTGGTCCTGGGCGGCCACAAGTATGTTAGGCCCCTAGCTGGCCCTCCGGCTGGTCCTGGGCGGCCACAAGTATGTTAGGCCCCTAGTCGGCCCTCGAGCTGGTCCTAGGCGGCCATAAGTATATTAGGCCCCTAGCCGGCCCTTGGGCTGGTCCTAGGCGGCCACGCTTTGTTAGGCCCCTAGCCAGCCCTCGGGCTGGACCTAGGCGGCCACAAGTATGTTAGGCCCCTAGCCGGCCCTCGGGCTGGTCCTAGATGACCACAAATATATTAGGCCCCTAAACGGCCCTCGGGCTGGTCCTAGGCGGCCACAGCTATGTTAGGCCCTAGCCAGCCCTCGGGCTAGACCTAGGCAGCCACAAGTATGTTAGGCCCTTAGTTGGCCCTTGGGCTGGTCCTAGGCGGCAACAGGTATGTTAGGCCCCTAGCCAGCCCTCGGGCTGGTCCTAGGTGGCCACAGGTATGTTAGGCCCCTAGCCGACCCTCGGGCTGGACCTGGGCGGCCACAAGTATGTTAGGCCCCTAGCCGGCCCTCGAGCTTGTCTTAGGCGGCCATAGGTATGTTAGGCCCCTAGTCGGCCCTCGGGCTAATCCTAAGCGGCCACAGATGTTAGGCACCTAATGGGCCCTCGGCTGGACCTAGGCTGCCACAAGTATGTTAGGCCCCTAGCCGTCCCTTGGGCTGGTCCTAGGCGGCCACAGGTATGTTAGGCCCCTAGCCGGCACTCGGGCTGGACCTAGGTGGCCACAAGTATGTTAGGCCCCAAGCTGGCCCTCGGGCTGGTCCTAGGCGGCCATAAGTATATTAGGCCCCTTGCCGGCCCTCGGGCTGGACCTGGGCAGCCATAGCTATGTTAGGCCCCTAGCCGGCCCTCGGGCTGGTCCTAGGCGGCCACAGTATGTTAGGCCCCTGGCCGGCCCTTGGGCTGGTTCTGGGTGGCCACAAGTATATTAGGCCCCTAGCCAGCCCTCGGGCTGGTCATAGGCGGCCACAGCTATGTTAGGCCCCTAGCCAGCCCTTGGGCTGGTCCTAGGCAGCCACAAGTATATTAGGACCCTAGCCGGCCCTCGGGCTGGTCTTATGCGGCCACAAGTATATTAGGCCCCTAACCGGCCCTCGGGCTAGACCTAGGCGGCCACAAGTATGTTAGGCCCCTAGCCGGCCCACGGACTGGACCTAGGCGGCCACAGGTATGTTAGGCTTCTAGCCGACCCTCGGGTTGGTCCTAGGCGGCCACAGGTATGTTAGGCCCCTAAACGGCCCTCGGGCTGGACATGGGCAGCCACAGTATGTTAGGCCCCTAGCCGGCCCTCAGGCAGGACCTGGGCCACCACAAGTATGTTAGGCCCCTAGCCGGCCCTCGGGCTGGACCTAGGCGGCCATAGTATGTTAGGCCCCTAGCCGGCCCTCAGGCTAGACCTGGGCAGCCACAGGTATGTTAGGCCCTAGCCGACCCTTGGGCTGGACCTGGCGGCCACAGTTATGTTAGGCCCCTAGCCGGCCATCGGGCTAGTCCTAGGCGGCCACAAGTATGTTAGGCCCCTAGCCGGCCCTCAAGCTGGTTCTTGGTGACCACAGCTATGTTAGGCCCCTATTCGGTCCTCGGGCTGGTCCTGGGCAGCCACAGCTATGTTTGGCCCCTAACCAGCCCTCGGGCTGGTCCTGGGCATCCACAAGTATGTTAGGCCCCTAGTCGGCCCTTGGGCTGGTCCTGGGCGGCCACAAGTATGTTAGGCCCCTAACCGGCCCTTGGGCTGGTCCTAGGCGGCCACAAGTATATTAGGCCCCTAGCCGGTCCTCGGGCTGGTCCTAGGCAACCACAAATATTAGGCCCCTTAACGGCCCTCGGGCTGGTCCTAGGCGGCCACAGCTATGTTAGGCCCTTAGCCAGCCTTTGGGCTGTTCCTAGGCAACCACAAATATATTAGGCCCCTAAACGGCCCTCGGGCTGGTCCTAGGCGGCCACAGCTATGTTAGGCCCCTAGCCAGCCCTCGGGCTGGACCTAGGCGGCCACAAGTATGTTAGGCCCTTAGTCGGCCCTCGGGCTAGTCCTAGGCGGCCACAGTATGTTAGGCCCCTAGCCGGCCCTCGGACTGGTCCTAGGCAGCCACAGGTATGTTAGGCCCTAGCCAACCCTCGGGCTGGCCCTGGGCGGCCACAAGTATGTTAGGCCCCTAGCCGGCCCTCGGGCTGGTCCTAGGCGCCATAGGTATGTTAGGCCCCCTAGCCGGCCCTCGGGCTGGTCCTAAGTGGCCACAGCTATGTTAGGCCCCTTAATGGGCCCTCAGGCTGGACCTAGGCGGCCACAAGTATGTTAGGCCCCTAGCCGGCCCTCAGGCTGGTCCTGGGCTACCACAGCCATGTTAAGGCCCCTAGCCGGCCCTCGGTCTGGTTTCGAACGGCCTCAACATCTAACCCAAAAGGCACGGGTGCCCTAGGCCAGCACAAGAAACTCCCGAAGGTTTAAACTTGGGATTCTAGGCGGCCCCGAGTCAAACCCCTAGATCGGCGCGCAAAACCTCCGAGGTGGTTCAAATCCTGTGGTCTCGGGGTCCCCAAGCCTAAGCCCGAGTCCAGCTCGATACTTACGCCCGACTTTGCGTCGGCACCAAAGCCAAGGCCAGCTCGGCACCTAATACTTCTGGAATCGGCACCAGCTCTATCTATCAGCCTCAGCGGCATTATTACAGACTTAGTGGCTCTTTCGCTTAGCCTCGTCGGCTCTATCAGCCTCATCGGCTCTATTGGCCTTAGTGGCTCAATCCCTCTGCCTTAGCGTATCATTACAACCTCAGCGGTGTTATTGTATCCTCACCGGCTTTATCAGCCTTAGTGGCTCTATCCTCTGCCTCAGTGACATCATTACAACCTCAACGGTTTTTGTTTCAACCCCAGCAGCTTTATTAGCCTCAACAGTTTTATTGCAGCCTCATTGGCTCTATCGGCCTTAGTGGCTCTATCCCTTTGCCTCAGCGGCATCATTACGACCTTTGCGCCCCAGTAGCTCTATCAGCCTCAGCGACTTTATCGGAGTCTCAGCAGTTCAATTTTACCTAAGACCGACTTCGCGTCGATGCCTAAGCCTGACTTCGGTCGGCCCTGAAAGCCCGAGGCCAGCTCGGCACCTAAGCCCGACTCCAGTCGGCATCAGAACCCGAGGCCAGCTCAGCACCTAATGACACCTCCAAAAGCGTCATCAGCTTTGTCTTTGCATCAGCGGCTAGTTGACGAGCATCCTCTCAAAAATTAGTGTATGCTGCTTTAAGTGGCGGGCACAAGGTAATCAATTTACCCCTAACATCGCTTGAAAAGTTCTACATCCCTTCAGCTTGGCTAGTGCAGAACCTACAAGCTCAAGGAGTATGGGGGGCATCTGATGGGGCCAGTTAATGGGCCTATGGGCAATAAAAACAGCAATTTTCAAACAATTTTTTTAGGCGGCCATCTTTGATGGCCTTCCTCAGCGGCTTAGTTCCTAAGCAGCCTCGCTGGCCTACTGGGTTTTCTCTTCAAGGACGCAGTGGGCATTTAATTCTATCTACGGCTTTACTCCTTATTGCAACAAGCGTCCTTCATAATGAAGAGAGAGAACAAGAGAGAAAAAGAGCCACGTGTGACTTGCGTGGGTTCTCTTAAGACCGCCTTTTGTCATTAATGTCTAATAGTCAAATCAATGGGCGGCATTTAATGGTGCCGACATAGATGGAAATCTTAAGCGGCCTTTCATCTTAAGCGGCAATAGCCTGGAGAGCACTTAATGGGTTGAAGCATTTAATGGTGAAGACATGGAAGGAAATCTTAAGCCGCCTTTCATCTTAGGCGGCAATGGCCTAGAGAGAACTTAATGGGTTGAAGCATTTAATGGTGCAGACATGGAAGGAAATCCTAAGCTGCCTTTCATTTTAGGCGGGAAATCCTAAGCTGCCTTTCATCTTAGGCGGCAATGGCCTGGAGAGCAATGGGTTTAAGCATTTAATGATGCAGACATGGAAGGAAATTCTAGGCGGCCTTCATCTTTAACGACAATCCTAGGCGGCCTCTTGGCCTTTTCAACAAGAATCCTAAGCGGCAATGGCCTTGAGAGCATTTAATGGGCTGAAGCATTTAATGGTGTAGACACGGAAGAAAATTCTAGGCGGCAATCTTAGACAGCCTCTTCCTCAACAATCCTATGCGGCAATGGCTTGGAGAGCGGGGCTGAAGCATTTAATGGTGTAGACACAGAAAGAAATCTTAGGCGGCCTTTCATCTTAGGCGTAAATCCTAGGCGGCCTCTTCCTCAACAATCCTAAGCGGCAATGGCCAGGAGAGCATTTAATGGGATGAAGCATTTAATGGTACAAACACGGAAGGAAATCCTAAACAGCCTTTCATCCTAGGCGGCAGCAATCCTATCATCTTAGGCGGCCATCCTAAGCGGCAATCCTAGGCGGCCATCCTAAGCGGACTCTTCTTCAACGGCATTTCTCGACGGCAATCCTAAGCGGCAATCCTAGGCGGCCTCTTCCTCGACATCCTTTTCAACGGCAATTCTAAGTGGCATTTATGTGCCAAGGTATTTATGGTATTATAAAGGCCACATGCATTAAGGCATTTATGGTTGCCACTTTGACCCTCTTTTTTTGGTCCTATGCATGATGAAAGATGGCGTAGAGAAGCCAGGACGAGGAGTTTCCGATTCCCCATCTCACGGAGGTCCTTGATGACCTTTTCCAGCTTCTCCCAGCTAGGTGGCTCCCGAGCAATCCTAGACGGCCCCTGACACTCCCATGACGGCGGCCAAGAGCAATCCTAGACGGCCCCGAGCAATCCTTGGCGGCCTCACCGGACCCAGGTCCCACAAATGCCTTCAAGTCCTTAGCCAGCAACGGCCTCGTGGAGCAGAGGCCCTAGGCGGCCACCAGCGTCCCTAGGCAGCTTGCTTCTCCCTGCCAGCAAGCTCCTCCCAACCGGCCATCCACGGTGGCCCCTCGCCAATGGCCGCGACCTTCCGTGGACCTTCTGACTCTACACGCCAGGTAAAGGGTACGGTCTCCATGGCTCACCAAGGGCTAGGTCCAGGCAATAGAATTGGATGAAGGAGGATGAAGGAGAGATATAGCTTCTCCACGTGTCAAGTGGCATATGCATGAGCCAAAGACATCCTTGAGTGGCCTATGGGTCCGAGGGTACTATTAGCCTTTATTTAATTCAAGAAGGGACTCATAGAGACTAAACAAGGACTCTGACCATTAAATAAATATTCAAGATCAATATACCACAAAAGGCCAGCTGTGCACACTCGATCTACGGATGAAATCATGACTTGCATGAGGTAGGACGATGCTTTTAGCTCTGACATATCACTAAAAAACAACTGCAACTCTGACATGCCACTAAGAAGAAGTATCTTTATAAAAGCTTCGACAGGTGGCAGCACCTCAGGTCTCACAGATATCAATCCTGACATTTTATCTACTAAAAGTCCTCAATTATCATGACACCCCCAACCACTCAGATTAGATAAGCCCCAAAAGTCATGGTCCATCATGAGGCCTCATGTGGCTCATTTCCACTAGATGATAAAGATCCAAGCCTCTCAAGCAAAAGACAAGGTCCAAAGATAAATAAAAGGGGTAAGAGGGACCTCCGATCAAGTAACTCCAGAAACTCAACACACTCTAAGCCTCTCGCTCTTTCTCTTTCGAGCTTTCTCAAGCTCATGACTATTGCCCAGAGCACTAACTTGAGCGTCAAAGGGTCATCGCTGGAATACCCGGCCGTGGGACTTCTTGCAGGCTTTGAAGACACAGGAAGGGCCCTGATATTTTTATGGAGGAACGGTGACATTCAAGGACGTCAGCTCAAAGTGATCGGACATCAACACATAGATTCAATCAAAAAAATCTCCTCCCATGCTTCATGATATCAAGAGGTTGCTAATCAATTTGTTTGCTATTAAGATAAAGTTTATTTATTAAGAAGTAAAATGATGATCGATTTCTACCTTGTTGGCTATTTATTATGACTGCATTTGTAGTAATTCAATGCCAAATTCCCTTTTTATTTCCTTGTTAGAATAATTTGTCGTTATATTTTTTAATATATTTATTTACATAAAAGTTGTATGATATAATTGTTAAAAAATAAAATCCTTTGAGTGAATTAACTTTTTTTCTTAAAAAAACTGAATTTATGGTGTTTTAAAGGATGCATCTAATCCTTCGCTTTTGATTCTGCGTTTTCTATCAATTATAACCGACATGTCCTTCGGTTTTTTTTTTTTTTTTTAGGTATAAACAGACGATCACACTAGTCTAACATAAATCAATCTAGATAGATTAGAGTATAAATTTACTACTAGTCTAACATAAATCAATCTAGATAGATTAGAGTATAAAATTTACTACAAAAGAGCAGAGCAGAAGTCATTCGGTATCAAAATTTATGGACCAAAAGCTAAGCCATAAAAGTAGCTATCTAATCCATCGCCGAGTTAGCTTTACAATAAATATAATAGGTCTAAATATAATCAACCTTCCAAAGAATAGCCAAAATGTCCAACAGAATAACCGATCGGTCCTTCGTCTCCCCTGCCATCAATAACATCTTGATTAAGTTCTCACAACGATAGCCGCACCACCCATTAGTGCTACAATAACTTTGACGTTATCGAAGGCATGCGATGGACGACATGTGTTCATGCGTGAGGACAAGAATTTTTCTTTCTTCCTTTCTTTATTTTCTTTTTTAGTTGCGCCGCCCTCAAGGCAATAACTAGAGACCCCACGCTTCTCCGCAGAGGAGCGGTGGAAATATAGTCTATTTATTTATTAGTATTTGAAATAAATGATATTTCTCTTATTTTTTAAATTATAATTAAAAAAATATTTTAAAAAAATTAATTAGAGAAAATAAATTCATGTTTAATCATAGATTATTTTCTGAATTATTTTTTAAAAATTCAGAAATAACTAGAGTTATACCTTGATGACAAAGTTATAATTTTAAAAAATGCTTAAATGCTATCCTATTCTATACACTTATCCAAGAATAGCTTTGAAAAGTTAAACACTATCTAAGAAAATAATTTTGTGCACCGCCTCACGCATGGATGATTATTTGTCGCACGCCCATACAAGCATGCATACCATGATTTATTAGACCATGACATACTTTGTATCTACACTCAAGGGCATACGATCAATGTGCATGCTCGATATATGCACAAAAATTTTTTTTTATTGAATCATTGTATTACTTCACAGCAGAAGCATATCATAGAGAGACTTGGGCACTGTTATCTTAAAACATATAAAGGGCAAACAAAACATCGTCTTTTACAAAATATAAAGAAATAAATATTAAAAAGATATATTTTAATAGTATCATAAGTTATATTTTTAAAATCATAGATCTATTTTTAGTTTCCAATTTTAAATTATCAAAATATCAAAATAACTTGAAGTAAAAAAGTTCGATATAAACATGTTCATTATTTAAGCAATGTGACTTTGACTCCTATGAATGAAGATTTAAAAAAAAAAAAAACAGGAAAGAAAAGTTTGACTGGTCAAAAATTGTAGAAAAAATGATGGAATCAGCCCTTGAATTTGATTGAGTTGGCCTTCGATCATTTCATTGTACACTTTTTAACGTTACCTGAAACCTAACATATTTTGAAAGTGATGCATATTCTTCTGGCACTAATATCTTTTAATCCTCGCATATAAACCTACTTGCAACTTGGATTGATCCATCTTTTTCAAATAATCCTGAACTACTTATTTTACATCAGATCATCATTAGAGTGTTCCATCCCTGTCAGCTTTCATTTCGAAACAAACTGCACATGGTTCTCTTGGAAGAGATTTAATTAGGACAGCTGGACAACTTAGATCCATTCTTTTCATGTCAATCCTTTACCCAATCCTTAACTTTTATCCTTTTTTTTTTTTTTGGAACAATGCATGCGTATTTATTGATGTACTTGCTATGAAGCATCATGCGGTTGAAAGCATTTCCCAAATCCATAAAAAAAATAAAAATAAATGCCGACTCTCTTTTTTCCCCTCTCGAATCACATGATGTGAGGTCAACCTCAAATAAAAAGAATAATAATAACGGAAGAAGAGTAGAAGACTGTCCCTGGGCTTCGCCCACATATTCATGCATTATTGAATTTCTTTTTTTTTTTTAATACCAAATCAAGCCATGACATCAAGCAAGATTTCTTATGCCAAGATCAACCGTAAATTTAAATGGAATGGTCAAAATGTCAAGACTGTCCCTGTTTGACGGGTGTCCTCGACCAATCACACCTATATTCAACCTTGATGGCTAAATTGTCAAGAAAACTGTTGGAAATGAAACCCAGAGCGACCTGAGAGACTGGGACCAATCACACTGTTCAGTCGTCAAAGTCTTTGCATAACCCTTAGCAGAATTAGAGCTGGACATTAGCGCATAGCATCATCATGCACGATTTATTCATCCATTTTTTAACATTATTTATCAAAGTCACCAATCTCGCGCGCCACTAATTAAACCATCCACCATGGAGAGAGAGAGAGAGAGAGGATACAGTCCGTACGTACTCATACATTTAATTTTCGAAAAATTGGTCGATTAATGCAGGCTGAGTCACATGACCGACACTCCTCGGCCTATATAAAGCCCACAAGCCACCAAGTTCCAACCGAAAACGAAGGGAGGGGGTGATAAAAAAGGGAAAGGGGAAGCCGTAGCAATGGAAGTGATAAGCGGCCGATCTCTCTGCCCCCTCGTTCTTATTCTCCTGGTACTCTGCTGCTCCGCCAGTACTCTGACCTCTGCTCACTCCTCCACCCCGGCCGACTTCATCCGCGTCTCGTGCGGCGCCACCCGGTACCCGGCCCTCTGCGTGGAGTGCCTCAAATCCTACGCCACGGCGGTCCACCGGAGCCCCCGCCAGCTCGCCCGGACCGCCCTCAACGTCACCGCCGACCGGGCCCGGTCCGCCTCCACCTTCGTCTCCCGGCTCACCTCGGGCTCCAGGTTGGTCCGTTCCAGGGAGGCCGGCGCGGTGCAGGACTGCGTCGAGACCATGCGGGACAGCGTGGACCAGCTCCAGCGGTCGGTCCGGGAGATGCACCGCATGGGCCGGGCCCGGAGCAAACGGTTCATGTGGCACCTCGACAACGTCCAGACCTGGGCCAGCGCGGCTCTCACGGACCAGTCCACCTGCCTCGACAGCGTCTCCAAGAACGCCAGCGGCCGCCTCCGGGCCGCCATCCGGAAGAAGGTGGTCGAAGTCTCCCAGCTCACCAGCAACGCCCTGGCCCTCGTGAACCGCCTCGATCCGAGACAATGAACCGGTTCGGGTGTCTATCCATGGTTCGCTTACCGCTAGCTGTTACCGCGCCTGGTTTCTAGTCCTATATATATGCATGAATAATTTTAAGCAGGGTGTGAAATTATGTATGAATGTGTTTGAGATGTGAAAACCGAGAGGGAAAGAGACCGTTAAGTCTGTACAGTTTTAGATTATGAATGAAAGTTTTGATCTGATGTTGCGTGAGCTAATTAGTTTTGGTTTTGGTTAGAGTCATGTGGTTTGGTGAATGGTTGGTGCAACTAAATGATGAGCTAGCCAACGTGGTGAAGTTCAAAATTTGGGGATATGCATTGTGTGTGGCGCTAGGTCTTTCTTATTTAAGGGGATCTGGACATCCTTTTACATGGATCTCGTATTCTCTTGGATTTCTTTTGATAATGACACCGGATGAGGCCAACCGGGGAACGATAGTAGATGATGGCCGGTTATGTTATGTGAGTGGAATGTGTTGTCGTCTGCTGCCTTTTTGAGTAGCGTTTCGAGATGGTCCTCCCTCAATAAATGCAACTCTTGTCCGTGAAAATGTACGCAATAAATCGTCTATTTAGAAGACCCGTGCAATTTATAAAAATTTCACCTCAGATCTAATCAACTTCTCTGTCCAACATTATTATAAGATAGATAAAAACTTTTAACTTTCCTCGATCGGTTGCTGCTTTCCAAAGCGCGCATTCATTTGTTCCGTTGCCGTCTCTTTAGCCCCCCCCCCTTTCAGCTTTGCTTGCGAGTCACGGCTCCCAGTTCGGCGTGATTTCTCGCGGCCGGGAGGGGTCCAGTTGTCGACAAGATCGCCGCGATTCACGGCCTCGTTTAGGTTTTGGATTCTCGCTCCGCTGCCCCGCGAGGGACGTCGCCATCAGCCCATATGCCTCGAGCTCTCTCTCTCTCTCTCTCCATGATGCTGCTGTAAAGCATCATGGCCCGCCGCTTCGTTTGGTGCGACGGCAGGCCAGTGGCCCGGCCCGTCCAACCGCATTTAATCGAGCATCGTTGAATGTCAGCTGAAATCCTTAGCTCGTCGCCATATTGTAATCACGAAATTTGACCATCCTTATCGGTATCAATAATTTCGATTCAACCTGAACTTATTTGAAGCGGCGAGCAAGCCTAATCATTGTGGTAGATGGAGATGGTAGGCTCCACTTGCCGAATTTGCTCCCCTGCAAGTCCTCCATAAGGTCGCATTCATTAATGTTTCATTTCACGCTTTAAATCCAAGCCCAATGTCGGTGTGCATGTATATGATTCACAAGTAGATAGCGAGAGAGAGCAATTAGGACAAGAGAACCAAAATAAAATACTCACACATCCTTCCGTAGGCGAAGTTGGCAGCGGCTATCAAGCCTCCTCGTACAATGTGGCAGCACCATTTTGCTGTTGTCGTGTTGCTATCTCATACCTAAAATTAATTTTATGTTAAATTTTAACAAATTAAATATTTATATTTTCAATTTAATAATTATTAATTAATTTTTATTTAAATTTTTAATTTTATTTTACCGATACATTAATTAGATCAATAAATAAACTTTAAACATTACCTATGGTCTATAATGTGAAACCATCCTCGTAGCATCACTGATTTAGTTTGAAACGGATTCTAATCGGCTTGTAGTGTATTATAAGAATAAAAAAATTATGATAACAAACATAATTTTATGTTAAAAGATAAAGGAAAGATTTAAATGTTTGTAACTTAAATTTATTTATTACCAATTAAGTTTACTAAAATTTTTTAAGCTATTTTGATTCATTAATAGATTAATTAGATTAATAAATGAACTTGAAGAGTTATCATTTATTATATATGATACTAAATCCAAACATGCCCTAATCCAAATGCTTAAATTCGGATTGAAAAATGATAGTGGGACTTAAACCAAACTTTGGTGACAGCAACAATGTCAAACCGACAAAATTGCACCGATCCTCCAGTGGGAGAAGGCCCGGATTCAAAGCTTTGGAAGAATATTTTTCCCAGTTTTTTTGACTAGAGTAATTCTCTTCTCTCATCGTATTTAGTTTTGAAAATGATTGATACGGTCCCATTGTCTGTTCTCAAAAGAAACAGATCCAAACATGTCTTCAAAAATATAACTCCAGTGATCGAACCATCTTTAAGGCTATATAACTGAGACATTCCTTCGGGTCGACACGTGATTATCAGATATATACAGTAACTAATCCTTGGGTCTATTTTATCACCAGTTTGATCATTCTCATCTTAGTATGTGCTTGCTCTTTTTAAGCACTTCCTTCCCGATCTAAGATTTCAAATGGTCTCATAAACGATTGCACACTCATCTCGGATCTGATGGTCGTCTATTCATGCATTGGTCCACTTAATTTTTGACCATAATGCTAATTGGCTATTTTGAAGCGCACAAAAAGCCATCTAACTAAGGACCCCAGTGGGCTGGATTGGAGTCAGGTTTGTAGATATCCACTCCCAGATCCAAACTTAAAGCAGAAGCTACAAAACAAATTATCAACCGAGCACACTTGCATTAATGAATGAATCATATACCCAATTATAGATCTAAAAATAATTGCATTTCCATCAGATTTCATATTTTGATTAGATATTTGTTGGTAGGTGTTATTTGGTCCTATTATAAAATCAATGTGAGATTAAACACACAAGAAGATCTTATTCAATCTTAAGCTTTGACGCGAGAAAGTTTGGTGACCAAAGGACTCATCACAGCAGATATCCAACTTTACATCAAAGATCTAAAATGACTGGCTTTTGCTTTTGCCTGGTGTGCCCAGATTGATCCTAAATTTTGTGTTAAGCTGCGAGGTAACACTGGCAAGATGGCAAATATCAAATGTGGCTCAAATAAAACAAGAACAGGACCATCCGTCATTCCGGACACATAAGTCAAGACAAGCCCATCCAGTAAAAAGCCTAAAGTGACAATTGCCATCGAGGAAAAGTCTTTGTAGCTTGCATCCGATAATTTTTTTCGTACATTAATTCACGCATCTACAATGTAAAATTTATGAGCAAATATTTTGGTGCAGACTCGTACGTGAATGAATCATCGTGTCCGCCTGCACCAAAAGACAGGCAGAAAGACTTTATGCAATCAGATCAAGTGGTAAAGACAAGGTTTTCGTAGCCTAAGGACTTTTAGACTTTTATATTTTTTATAATACATAATGATTGACAAATACAACCAATCATTTCATAGAAGAAATAATGAAAAGAATCCAGGTTCTGCCAACAGGTTGTGGCTTGGTTGATTGGTGCTCGCTTCTTCAGGTAAGACATCTAGCTTAGCTGCAGAAGAAAACAGCTATATTCTTGTTCTATTTTGAAAAAATAAAAATTGAAGAGCGTCCATGTTTAAATGTCTGGGAAATATTGGTTCAAACGGAATAGTCTTTGAATATCGGTCGCTGATTTGTGAGCTTGCATGCGATGATTTATTCATGCATGAATTCGCACCGAGAATTTGCTTGTAAATTTTGCATAATTGATGCATGGGCTTGCATACGGATAAATTATCATGCTAGATACAAGCCATTCTGCATTGGAGCAGTATACAAAAACTTTTCCTGGTTCAAACATTGAAACATCAAAGTAACGAAGATTTTGACGGGAAGTCTTTGGTGAGAGGAAAAAGGCCCAGCCTGTGGGCCACAACTATCATTCACAGCATGTGAAAAATAGGCCTGGCTGCGCTGCCTCCCTATTGATCACTCGCGCCCATTGTTCCAATAAACAGCAGCGTTTGGGAGCCAGTAAAATTCATCCATGGAATTTCCCACAATAAGTCTGCAGTTGTGTCTAAAATGAATATATAAGAATCTTATACATTTTGATGTTTTTAGGTGTTTGTAAAAGAGTAGTTCTTAAGTGCATCACTCCACTCCATTCGATGCTCCTTGCATAAGTGCATCACCAACCCCCCATGCGTTTAAGTCAATCTTGATGCATGGAAAATTGAGTGGCGATTGCTAGCCACGAAGAATATAAGCAATGGACCACGAAGAATAACAAGTTGATGCAAATGCATAGGAAATCACCTTCGTAATTGTTAGATTCATTTAGGCTAAAATATACCTTTGGTCCACAAACTTCCACTCAATTTTATTTTGATTCTCATATTGATTTCTAATGTTTTGCTATATAAATTCGGTTAAATTGATGAAACAGCTAATATAACACTCTAACATTAATATATAAATTAATTATCAAAATAACGATTAATTATTTCATTAATTTTAGCAAATTATACGTAACAGAATTTTAGAAATATAGCATTCATAAATTATGAGAGATTAAATTATAATAATTAAAAGTTGAAGAACCAAAAAAGAGCTTTGAATGAAAGTTTAAAGATGATAAAGAACATTTTTGTCATTCATTTGGTTTGGAGGCTGATTGGCTCTCCTGCGGAAACATAATTTGTATAACATGAAAGAATGTTCTTTTATTTTTATTTTAGTGTTTTTTTTTTTTTAAGAGAACAACAATGGAATGCCACCACCTAGGTAAGATTTTCTCCAACATAAAATGGTTCGGTTAATTCTATTTGGCAATGAACCTAATTCAATATGTTAACTATGAATATGTGACTTGAGAGAAATAAGTGTGTCACCTATGGGATTCTATCACCAAAATATAAGAGGAGTGGAAAAAAAGAAAAATGAAAAACGCTTTTGTAAGGAGAATATTTAAGGGAGAATGTCAGAGAGGTAGGGATGGAAGTGTGTTCATTGGGTTGATGGGGGATCGTTACCAGTTTTCCCAACTAATAGCAAATAAAGTACATGTCCATGGACATTACCTTATATTTTGACGACCTGCGTCTTTAGACTTTTTGGTCACGAAGGAGTGGATGATAGCAGCCTGTGGTTACAAAACAGCAGCAGGAAGGATAGGAAGAACACTGATTCTTGGCATCGGATTTTTTTTTTTTTTTTCTTCCATCAAACCTGCTAACATGCAGCAATATCACGTTCCTGGATTCATTTTTTGGGTTAATTCTCTTCCACCGTGTAATTTTCTCTTTAAAGGAGCATATTTATGGGAACAAAAATTACCAACATCTTTTGTCCCGAGAGTTTCTATTCGCACAGCAAAAAATGGCTCTCCACACCCGCACTTAAAAAAACATTATGTGATGATCATTACACCTTTCGTATTTTTTCCCTTTTGGCACGTCTCAACCCCCCCTTCGTTCGGTCTATCAGGACTGAACGAAAGTTGTGTTCGATCTTGATGGATCAGAGACCCCGAACAAAGGGCTTCTATTCTGTCATATTTGATCGAACAAAGGGCCTTTGTTCGTCCAACAAAACAAAATAGACGAATAAAAAAGACGAAGGCCGATTCTAAAGGAAAGGTAAAGGAAGCTGGTGCCAGAAAGGCATCGGATGGAAAGGACAGGAAAAGAAAGTCGAGAGCCAAAGAAAGATCAAGGCCGACGGGATGATGCCCGAAGGAAAGGGAGGGGAGGGAGAAAAAAAAAGAGAATATTTTAGAAATGAGGGGAGGGGGATGGAGAGTAAATTTTGCGGTGTAGATAGAAATTCTCTTCCGTTTGGGTTGAGGTGAATGAACTATCAAAGGGCGGAAAGAAAAGGCAAGAAAAAGTTCATAAGTTATCTTGTTCGAAAGAAAGGTTAAAGAAAGTGAAGAAGGAATGAGAGTAATCGGTTTTCGATTTTCTTTTTTCCTTTCAACGAAGATAAATTTGTTAATCCAAATCGAAGGATAAGCTAGAAAATGAAATATGGTTTAAGTTATATTTTTTTTAGAAAATCAAAATATTTTTTTATTTATTCTTTCATTCTTTTTATTCATTTTCTATTCTGAAGAATTATAATTGTCACGCAACTTTTCTTTTTTTTTTCTATCCTAAAAAATAATTAATATTATTTTTTATTTTTTTAATTAAAAAAAAATCCTTTCTTTTTTTCCTTTTTTTTTTTACTTCTCTTTACGCTTTTCTTTCTTTCCCTTTAAAGATTCAAACGTAGACGTGGTACTCGAGGAAGAGGATCCCTTGGCCGTAGCCGCTTGGAACTTGGAAGCTGGTGCAGAAGACACTCTGGAGCGAGTCAAAACAAAGAAAAGTCTCCATGCCCTTTCAACAAAGATACATCTGTCCTGTTTCCAAAAGATATATATATAAAAGAATTCCAACTCTCACTATCATTTTTGGGCCTACTCGCTCTTTTTTTTGTAGGTAGAAAAAGTCCTTTTTAAAACCATGACACGATTTTACAATATTAAAATAAAAATAAAAATATTATTAAAAATAAAAATATATTTTTTGCGTTCATTATGCTATCAAAAAATAGCATTTGAAATTATATTTTTTAATTATCATGATAAACATAAAAGTATTATTTCAAAAAAATGTTACTTAAAAGATAAAAAATGATATTTTTAGTTTAATCTTTTTTCACAAAACCTTTGCCTCTTATGTTAATATTGTCAAACTGGTGCAGTTTCACATATGTTTTAAAAAGAATTTAAAGTTTTGCTATAAAAAGCCTTGCTGCATCGCTCTTCTATGCAGCAAATACGCACTGAATGCATACCCATGTCATTATGCATACGGTGTGCTTTAAGGCCCAATACAATTTAGTACACATGATGGTATAATTAATTTATGCATCCAGTACCCACTTATTGTCTGAAGGGCAAGTCTTTTTCTTCGAAGGCATCCAAGTATGACCTTGGCTAATTTTGATGTTCTATAAATGATGTTGCGTGTCCATCTCTCATCAACTTAAAGTCTTTAATTAATTTAAGCAATCACATCCTGACCACGACTAAACATAACAAGAATGCCGGGCTCTCTCCGTCTCTCCACAACTGGACACGCACCATACCAATCACAGCAACAAGGAATGCATATTGTTAGTAATATAGGATCTTTAATAAATAATTTATTACATAAAATTACATATAAAATACTTACCTGATGCATAATTTATCATAGATTTGAGACGTGAATCTGGTTAGATTTTAATAACCTCTTCAGATTTTGACAGTCTCTTCTATAAAATAACTAGTTTCTCTCCCTTAACCTCATTCCTTTCACAGTAATATCAATGGATTATTGCTAACTTCTTGTTGCAGAGAGAGGATTAGTTATTTATATATAAACATTCAATTGGTATTTCCATCAAACACCAATTAATGACTTTAATTTCTTTTAATATTTGGCTTAATGTTAATGGCTTTAACTTTCAGACCATTAACATCCGATTGGTAACCCTTTGTCTTTTGCACACGCATAAGAAACAATGGGTGGCCCTTCACCTTTTGCATACTCTGCTAGATCTGACCCTTCACCTTTTGCATACTAGGCTAGATCTGGCCCTTTACCTTTCGCATGCTAAGCTAGATCGAGAAAAGAGTGACTCTTCGCCTTTGTAACAATCTTGCATTAAATGGCTAATATAACATTCTCCCACTTGGGCCGGAAGTGTATGACATTAATATTTAATAGTATAAATATTAGGCGCGCAAAATTAAATTTCATAATGTCATTCTTTCATTATGATTGACTTTAACATAATAAATTACATAATAAGAGTTATGATGGTCATACTCATCCAATTTGCATATTTCTATATACTACTGTAATAGCAACTTATCATGTTAGGTCACGTTATTTATAAGTCACGTAATTTATATATAAATAACTTAATGTCCACTTAATTGTCTGAAAGACACAGTAAATTTCTTATTCAAAACAGTAAATGTATACAAGCATAAGAAAAAAATAATAAATAAAACCAGAAACATATCATATTAATAAGCTCAAGAGTGACACAACATCATCATAATCAATTTTCAATTCATAATATCATCATAATCAATCTTTAATACATAACATCATCATAATCAATCTTCAATACAACCAAGACCCATTCTATGTACATGTTCTTTAAATATTTTTGGTTGTAAACCTTTAGTCAAAGGATCTGCTATCATAAGATCCGTTCTAATATGTTCAATGCACACTCTTTATTTCTGGACCTCCTCCTTGACAGTAAAGTACTTTAATTCTATATGTTTAGTACCTCTAGAATATTTATCATTCTTGGAGAAGAAAACTGCTACGAAATTATCACAATAAATTTGCAGCGGCTTGGTAATGGTATCGACAATCCCAAGTCCTGAAATAAAGTTCCGTAGCCATAATGCGTGAATTATAGCTTCATAACATGCTACAAATTCTGCTTCCATAGTGGATGAGGCAATGATAGATTGTTTGGCACTTTTCTATAAAATTGTTCCTTCTCCCAACAGGAACATATAGCCAAAAGTTGACTTTCTACTATCAACACAACCAGCAAAATCTGAATCTGAATATCCAATCACTTTCAACTGATCAGATCTTCTAAATGTGAGCATATAATCCTTAATTCCTTGAAGATATCTCATCACTTTTTTTGCAGCTTTCCAATGATCAATACCAGGATTACTCTGATAGCGGCCCAACATCCCAACCGCGAAGCTGATATCTGGTCTTGTGCAAGTTTGCAAATACATCAAGCTTCCCACACCAAAAGCATATGGAATAAATTCCATTTGCTTACGTTCCATATCATTCGGACATTGTATTAGACTAAATTTATCCGCTTTTTGTATTGGGACAATACCTGCTGAACAGTTGTTCGTATTAAATTTCTCAAGAATTTTCTCGATGTAAGTTTTCTGAGACAACCCTAACAATCCATGTGATCTCTTTCTAATATAGAAATTTCTATCACATAAGATGCCTCTCCTATATCTTTCATCTCAAAATTCTTAGAGAGAAAATTTTTAGTAGCAGCAAGCAAAATATTATCAATATATAGAACCAAAAATATAAACTTAGACAAATCTTTCGGTAAATGCATCGATCAACGATATTTTCATGAAAACCAAAAGATGTAATAGTATCATTGAACTTAATATACCATTGTCTGGAAGCTTGTTTAAGTCCATATATTGATTTCTTAAGTTTACACCATATGATCTTTTCCTTCCATGGAAAAACCTTCATTTGATCCATATAAAATTCTTCCTCTATATCTCCATTAAGAAAGCTGTTTTCACATCCATTTGATGTAACTCTAAATCATATTAAGCAACCAAAGCCATAATGATTCTTAATGAATCTTTCTTTGAAACTGGTGAAAATGTCTCTTTATAATCAATGCCATCCTTCTGAGTATAACCCTTGGCAACAGTCTAGCTTTAAAACGTTCATATTGCTATTCAAGTCACGTTTGATTTTAAAAACCCATTTACATCCAACTTGTTTAGAACCTTCTGGCAATTTGACAAGATCCCAGACATTATTTTCAGCCATTGATTTTAATTCATCTTTCATAGCATTAATCCATTTATCAGACTTATCACTGTTAATGGCTTGTGAAAATAAAACAGGATCTTCATAAATGCCACAATCAAAATCTTACTCTTGCAAATAAACCAAATAATCATCTGAAATAGTTGATTTTTGTAACCTTACGGGTTTACTTAAAGTTATTCCACATGGTTCAATTTTGTCAGCTATTGGTAGGTTAGGCTCTTCATGGGATACTTCTTCATTCAAACATTGTTCATTGTTATTTTGTTTTTGTAATTCTAGAACAATGTATGGAATGATTGTAGATTTAGAAATATTTATGGTAATGAAACATTAACCCTTACTTCATTAATATCCACAATCTGTTTATCAGCACTCCCACTAACTTCACCATTCTCAATAAATTTGGCATTGCCTGTCTCAATAATTCTAGAACTATGGTTTGGACAATAAAACCTGTACCCTTTGGATTTCTCTGGGTAACCTATAAAGTAACCACTGACAGTTCAAGAATTCAATTTCTTTTCATGTGGATTATACACTCGTGCTTTTACTGGACAACCCCAAATATGCAGGTGTCTTAAACTAGGTTTTTTTCCGGTCCATAACTCAAAAGGAGTTTTAGAAACTGCCTTATTATGAATCCTATTCAGTAAATATACTGCAGTTCTTAGAGCATACGTCCACAAAGATTTTGGTAATGGGGAATTACTTATCATACTCCTAACCATATCCATTAATGTTCTATTTCGCCTTTCTGCCATACCATTTTGTTGAGGTGTGCATGGTATAGTACTGTGCACATTGCCATATCTTTCGAGAAATTTTGCAAATGGACCTGGATTTTATCCCGATTCATTGTACTTTCCATAATACTCACCATCTCTATCAGATCTTACTATTTTTACTTTTCTGTCTAGTTGTCTTTCAACCTCTTTAGTAAATACCTCAAGAGCATTTACAGCTTAAGATTTCTCTTTAAGCAAATAGACATATCATAATGAGAAAAATCATCTATAAAGGTGATAAAGAACTTTTCTCTACCAAAGGATGGAGTGTCAAAAGGTCCACATACATTAGTGTGTATAATTTCAAGAAGCTGATTACTTCTTGTAGCTCTTTCTTGTTATGTTTGGTTTGCTTTCCCTTAAAGCAATCCACACATAAATCAAGATCAGTAAAATCTAGATTTGGTAAAATCTCATTCTTTACTAATCTTTGTAGTCGTTCTTTGGATATATGACCTAAACGTTTATGCCATAAGAAAGCAGAGTTGTCATTTGCCAAACTACGCTTAATTCCAATATTTTGATGGACACACATTAGGGATGCAAAAAATTTATCATCAAGTTTCAATTTATATAATTCATCCATAAGTATTCCAGAACCAATAAAGGAATCATCTTTATTAAATAAACTGAAACATCCTTTTCCAATCTTAAAACTAAACCCATTAACATCAAGTTTCAAAGCAGAAACTAAATTTCTAGAAAGTGAAGAGACATAGAGAGTTTGTAGTAGATTCAGGTGATGCCCAGTATCTAAAGTAAGACGATAAGTCCCTATGCCTTCAATTGGGGCTTTCTCTTGGTTCTCCATGAACAAGAAGTTCTCATTTGGGTTTATACTCTGGATTGTAAGGAATCCCTGCATTACATTAAAGCATGAGTAGTGGCACAATAATCCAACCACCAAGTGTTAGAAGGAACTTCATATAAGTTTGATTCATAAATTAGATAAGCATAATGAAAGATACCTTTCTTTTCGAACCAAGCTTTCCGTTTAGACAATCTTTTTGATAATGTCCTTCTTTCTTACAAAAGTGACATTTATCTTTCTTTCTTTCCTTCTTATCATTATCAGCAACCTGTGATACTTTAGTGGGTGCTTTCTTCTAAAATTTCTTGGATTTTGGTTTGATAACTTTACCAGTCATTGACCCACTAGGTTTATTGAATGATCCCCTTGTACTTTCAATCTCCTTTCCTCTTGAGTAAGCTTACTGGCCAATTATTAACATCTCATTTATCTTAATAGTGTTATAGTTAATTTGAAAAGGCCCATACTTTGAGGTAATGAGTTCATAATGAATTGTACCAAAAATGAGTCATCCACAACCATTCCTAGGGTCTTAAGTCTTGCTGCAATATTAGTCATATCTAGGACATGTTGCTGCATTCTTCGCGACCCATCATATTTCATGGTTGTGAGTTCAGCCATCAGTGTCCCTGCAAGTGACTTATCAGCGGAACGAAAGCGCTCTCCCATAAGCTTAAGATATTCTTTAGCTGCTACACTTTCTGGAAGAGTAGATTTAATGTTGTTGGCAATTGTTATTCGCATGAAACTTAGACATAATCTATTAGATCTATTCCATGCTTTATGTTTTAACTTCTCTGCCTCACTGCTATATCCGGTTAGCTTTTCTTCTAATAGTGCCAAGTCAAGATCCAAGACACCTAAAGGAATTGACTTGCTCACGCCATTCAGAGAAGTTTAAGCCATTAAAGATAGTAACAGAAGTGTGAATGTAGAGAAACAGCTACAAAAACATAAATGCTCAAATTCAGATAATTAAACACAAAATATGTAGATTTCCTTTGCGTAAATACAACAATATATATAATTAGAATGTTATTTAAACTTTAAAGAAATTAATAAATATTATCAAATATATATACAGTATCTTTGGATATCCATATTATGTTTGATAAGAGAATATTAGATTTTCTCCTTTATTTTGTTAGTTATAGAATATTAATCCACCTTTGGGCGAATTCTTAATTTCTAACAACCAACAAATCTTTAACAATATTCTATAAAATTTCATAAATTATAGACTGAATATAAATTAGTTTGGCCACTTTGGTGACTAACTAACTAATTTAATCTTGATGTCATATTATTAAAATTCATAAATTATATGACTAAATATAAATTAGTTTGGCCACTTTGGTGACTAACTAACTAATTTAATCTTAATGTCATATAACTATACAATAATACTAATATCAAAATCTTATAAATTATATGACTGAATATAAATTAGTTTGACCACTTTGGTACTAACTAACTAATTTAATCTTAATGTCATATAACTATACAATAATACTAGTATTATTAAAAAAATTAACATTCAATTTTGATAAAGACTAATATAGTTAACGTTGCTACATGCATTAGCCGACATCAACCATCATAGATTATCAATTTGCTTCAATTTATAAATATTAGATTTGCCATACATACTAGTATAACACAATGATCTAATCGATGTATGCCATTAATTCGTAACATGATCAGCCAAGGTTTTTCTGGTAATGAACCTTTTCATGGAATAGATTAATGGCCAATAATACAACTAATCATAACTTAAAAGATTAAATATTCATCGTTAATTCATTCTGATGAAAAATTAATCAATCATAATATACGAACAAATTATTTATTTTAGAACCTTGGCTCTGATACCACTTGTGAGCAATATAGGATCTTCAATAAATAATTTGTTACATATAAAAAAAACATACTTACCTGATGTGGAATTCATCATAATAGTATTTACTTGATGTGGTTGCGGAGTTCATCATGATAATATATAGACTTGAGACTTGAATCTGGTTAGATTTTGATAACCTCTTCAGGTTTTGATAGCCTCCTCTATAAAATAACTAGTTTCTCTCCTTTAATCTCATTCCTTTCATAACATTCAATTGGTATTTCCATCAAATACCAATTAATGACTTTAATTTCTTTTAATACAACGGCTTAATGTTAATGGTTTAAACTTTTGGACCATTAACATCCGATTGGTAGCCCTTCATCTTCTGCGCAAATAAACAATGGGTGGCCCTTCACCTTTCGCATACTAAGCTAGATCTGGCCCTTCATCTTTCGCATACTAAGCTAGATCGAGAAAGAGCGATTCTTCACATTTGTAACAATCTTGCATTAAAGGGCTAATCTAACAAGACCAAGAGCTTTCTTAAACGTTAACGTTGATGTATACGATTACCATTGTATTGTCCCATGATAGTACTTTCCTCAGCATTTTGCCTTTCTTAAATTTGCGGTCTTTGGACCACTCATCTTGCATCTTTTGTGCCGGTTGTCTTCTTCTCTTTCTTGTCCTCAGTGATCCTAAGCCCTTATAGAGCGCAGTGAATGCTAATGCAAGGGAGGTATAGTCTAGTTCGATGGGCACTACATTCCAGGCCTTTGTTTCAAATCCCTGGTTCACTGTTAGACATTGCTGGTGCCGGAACAAAGCCATTGACCAAAGGAAGTCCCTCCTTTACTCTTTTGCCAGAGAGGAAAGCTTGCCACCATGGCAACTCTCATCACCTAGCAGACGGCTTGATCGAGTTGCTAAGTTCAACATCGCCTCCTTTATTCATCAGCGGGCCGGGATTGGCCGGTTGCACACCCATGCTTGCAGTTTCTTCAGTTCAACTGAATGCCTTGAGCATTGAAGCATTCTGGATGTTTGAAGTCTTACATATATAGCCAGTGATTGAGGGAAAGATGAATGGCATTGTTCCGGTACCAACAAATGTCTGACAGTGAACTAGGACGTTAAAACAAATGCCTGGAATGTAGTACTCATCGAACTGTACTGGACTCTTTACATTAGTATTCACTGCGCTCTATACGGTCTTAGGATCACGGAGGATATGGAGGAGGAGGATGTTGGAGTTAATTAATGTGAGTAAAAGTCTAAAAGTTATTATATTTTCTAGGTGAGTTAAATGAGTCATAAATTTTAAAAGTTATATAGAAAAATTAAGAATAAGTTTAAAAAAAATCTAAGAGTCATTTAGATATTCAAAGAATTAAGGATTACTATTTATTTATGGGATAGACCAAAAGTTATCTTCATATATCTATATATAGGACAATATGTATTTAGTCTAAGCAATGTAGAGAGTTTTATAAAATGATAATATAAATGATATTTCTTCCATTCCAAGCATTTTCCTTTAAGCATTATCAGAGTGCTACCAATAATTTTTAACAAAAGTAGCATCAGAGCCAGATCGATCCTAAAACAAGAAAGAGAGCCAGAGAGCTAGAGAGCCAAAGAGCCAAAGAGTCAAAAAGCAATTTCAAAGCTAGAGAAAGCTCCAAGTGCAGAAGGTGTTCGTAAAGGAGTTGCTCATGAAGCCATGAAATATATCCTCCATCAAGGTGTTAAGACTTTGGGTCAAAAGGAACCCCTTGAGAAGTGTTTAAGTCTAAGATAAAAAGACTTTGCAAAAAAAAAAAAAAAAAAAAAAAAA
>UESW01004084.1:549437-602715 GCA_900491605.1 Calamus simplicifolius
TGGAGGAGGGTTCTGTTGGTCACCTCGGCCGCTCCGTTGGCTTGTGGGTGCCCGACCGAAGTGAGGTGATGCGGATCCCATGCTCCTCGCAGAACTGGCGAAATTTGGAGTTGTCGAACTGCTTGCCATTATCGGTGATTATAGTGTGGGGAGGCCGAATCGGCAGATGATGGACCTCCACACAAAGTCTCGGGCCCGTGCCTCGGTAATTTGTGCGACCGCTTCCGCTTCGACCCATTTGGTGAAGTAGTCGATGGCGACAAATAAGAATTTCCGCTGTCCCGTTGCAAGCGGGAATGGGCCGAGGATGTCCATCCCCCACTTGGCAAAGGGCCAAGCGAGGATATAGAAACTAGCTCGGCGGAAGGGAGTCTTTGGATGTTTGAATGTCTTTGGCAGGGTCACAGGCGCGGACCAAATCGTCCGCGTCTTTTTGCATGGTCGGCCAGTAATAGCCTTGTCGCAACACTTATGGCAGAGGGACCGGCTCCCAGATGGTTGCCGCAAATCCCTTCATGTACCTCGCGCAGAGCGTAGTCCGCTTCTGATGGGCGAAGGCACCTAAGCAGCGGCATGGAAAATGACCGCTTGTACAGTTGGTTGTCAATCAACACGTAGTGGATGGCTGCAGCCTCAGCTTCCTAGCCTCTCTTCGGTCGGACGGAAGCGACCCTTCTTTGAGATATTTGAGGATAGGGTCGAACCAGGATGGTTCGGCTCAACTTGCATCACTCGGTCGGCTTCCGTGATGCTCGGCTTTTCCAGAGTCTCCAGGTGGAATTTTTGCTCGGCATCCATTGTCTCCGTGGTTGCCAGTCGGGAGAGTAGGTCGGCACGGGCGTTCTCGGATCTGGGAATTTGAATAATTTCAAATTCAGAAAAATGGGGAAGCAAGTTACGCACCTCCTGGAGATACCGAATCATGTTTGGTTCCCGAGCTTCAAACTCTCCCCGAACATGGCCGGCCACCAGCTGAGAGTCGGTGAAGGCGTTGAGCTTTCCACCTTCAGGTTGCGGGCGATCCGGAGACCGGCCAGCAGAGCTTCATACTCGGCCTCGTTGTTGGAAGCCGGGAAGGAGAATCGGATGCCATACTCAAAGGTCATCCCCTCAGGACTGGTGAGAAGTAATGTGCATTGGACGACCCGTCGACGTGGAGGAGCCACCGGGCTCCAGACTTTGGCTCTTCCAGAGAGTCTGGGGTAGAACCGTCCTCCGGATGGTGCACTCGAGGAGGAAGTCGGCCAGCACTTGAGCTTTGATGGCTGGGCGAGGCTGGAAGTGTATGTCATGCTCGCTTAATTCGACGGCCCATTTGGCCATCCTCCCCGACGTCTCCGGACGATGGATCACCCCTGATAGGTTGGTCAGTCAGGACCGTTATAGCATGTGCTTGAAATACGGTCGCAGCTTTCGAACTGAGGTGATCAAGGCCAACACCATCTTTTCAATCCTGCTGTACCTCGTCTCCGCATCACGGAGCAGCCTGCTCACATAGTAGATCGGTTTCTGGACCTTGCCTTCTTCTTTGACTAGCACCGAACAAACCGCGCTCTCCGAAACAGCCAGGTACAAGAATAGGGTCTCTCCTGGGGTTGGACTACTGAGAGCGGAGGCGAGCCGAGGTACTTCTTGAGCTCTTGAAATGATTTCTGGCACTCGGGAGTCCACTGGAAGTTTTTGGCCGATCGGAGAGTTTTGAAGAAGGGGAGGCATCTCTCGGCCGACCGCGCCACAAAGCGGTTAAGGGCCGCTATCCTCCCGGTTAGGCGCTGGACCTCTTTAATTGATGCTGGGGGCGTCATTTGTTGGAGGGCCTGAATCTTCTGGGGGTTAGCTTCGATACCTCGCTGGGAGACCATGAAGCCGAGGAACTTTCCCGAGTTGACGCCGAAGGCGCATTTGGTTGGGTTGAGTTTCATCCCATATTTGCGCAACGTTGCAAAGCTCTCCGAGAGGTCCTCGACATGCTGTGACGCCTCCTTGCTTTTAACCAGCATGTCGTCCACGTACACCTCCATGTTCCGGCCGATTTGCTCCTTGAACACCTTGTTGACCAGCCGCTGGTAGGTCGCTCCTGCATTTTTAAGACCGAAAGGCATAACTCGGTAACAGTAGGTACCTCGGTCGGTTATGAAGGCGGTCTTTTCTTCATCTTCAGGGGCCATTCGGATCTGATTATAGCCGGAATAGGCGTCCATGATAGCATTTGGTGGCCTGAGGTGGCGTCCACGAGCTGATCGATCCGAGGGAGGGGGAAGCTGTCCTTTGGGCAGGCCTTGTTGAGGTCGGTGAAGTCGATGCAGATCCTCCACTTGCCGTTCGACTTTTTCACCATGACGACATTTGATAGCCAGTTTGGGTAATTCACTTCCCGGACGAAGTTGGCCTTTATGAGTTTGTCGACCTCTTCTTCAATGGCTTTTTGTCGCTCTGGGGCGAAGCTTCTTTTCTTCTGCTTGACAGGCCTGTGCCTCTCGTCCACATTGAGATGGTGGACGAGAACCTCGGGGTCGATTCCCGGCATGTCGGAGGTGGTCCAGGCGAAGATATCGGCATTGCTCTGGAGGAACTTGATCAATTTGTGCCGAGGCTCTCCTTTGAGTAACGACCCGATCCTTATGGTTCGGTCGGGCCGAGCTTCGTCCAATGGTACTTCCTCCAATTCTTCTGCCGGTTCTCCCCGCTGTTCGGCGAAGTCTTCACGAGCGTCTAGCCCGTCAACTTCGGGCATTCTAGACTGAAGACTCGTAACGAAACATTGCCGAGCCATGGCTTGACTTCCCCGAACCACACCAACTCCTTGCTCGGTAGGGAACTTCATAGATAGATGCGGGATGGAGACTACTGCCTTGAGAGACATTAAACCCGGCCTGCCGAATATGGCATTATATGGGGACCTGAGGTCGGTTACCAAGAAATCTGTCTGAACAATGGCTACAAGGGGCCAGGTTCCCGCGCGGACCGTCAGGGTGACGATTCCTTCTGGGACGATGACGTCGCCGGTGAATCCCATCAGGGTGGAATCCACGGCTCGAAGGTTTTCCATGAGCAATTTCATCCTGGCAAACACACCGAGATACAAAACGTTTACCGAGCTTCCACTATCTACAAGGATTCGGCTTACATCATAATTGTTCAAATTAAGGGATACAACTAGTGCGTCATCGTGGGGAGCTGTATCCCAAGAAGGTCATCATCAGAAAAGGAGAGCTCGCCGGTGCGTGCCTTCTTCGGCACTGGTGCATCACCGTCGCCCCTGGAGCTCGATCCGCTGGCCTCCTCAATCATGTTGATACGGCCAACCACGGGCGGATTGGGTGGAGGAGGAAGTTGTGGGAGCTCGGGCTGGCGGTCACCTCCTTGCTGCTGCGGCTCGGGTGCCCTCCTAAACTGATCTAGCCATCCCCGCCGAATCAACCTCTCTATTTCATTCTTTAGCTGCCAACATTCTTCAGTGTCATGACCATGCTCCCTATGGTAGCGGCAGTATTTAGCGGGATCCCTTCGAGTCAGGTTCCCTCGGAGAGGTACTGGCCGGGGAAGTTGGCGCTCTATCTCCATGAGGATCTGCGCCTGGGGCACAGTCAGCGGAGTATAGCGATCGAATCGCCTGGGAGGACTCCGGGAGCGATTCCTTGGCGGCAGTGGAGGGACTCTTGGGCGGCGGGGTGGACTTGGCCGACGGACAGGGCAGTGTCTGTCGGGAACTTTGGGCTCTTGCTTCTTTCTTGCTTGCTCAGCGCGGGCCACTCTCCGCGACTCCTCGACCCTAGCGTACTTGTCCGTCAGGGCCATCATATCAGACAGACATGGGGGGTAGCTGACTTCCATTGCCAAATAGAAGTCGCTCTCCTTCGAAACTCGCCCCGCCAGGGCGGACATAGCCACCTCATGATTAAGGTGGTCCACCTCTAACATGGCCTTGTTGAAACGGCCAAGATAATTTCTCAAGGACTCCCCCTCTCTCTGCTTGACTTCGGAGAGGGAGTCGGATCTTCGTCGATGGCGGCGGCTGCTGACGAACTGGCCAATAAAAAGGTGGCTCAGCTCGTCGAATGAATCAATGGAACCCGGTTTCAAGGCGTTGAACCAGGTTCGGGCGGATCCTCTGAGGGTGGATGGGAAGGCTCGGCAGAGGATCGCATCAGATGCTCCGTGGAACATCATTATTGACCGGAAGCTACTGAGATGGTCGTCCGGATCAGTGGAGCCGTGATAGGGCTCGACGGCTGGCAGTTTGACGTGGGAGGGAATCACTTCCTCCATGATTCCCTTAGAGAAAGGGATGCCCTGCTCCACTTTGGGCTGGGGCAGATGGGTCTGCTTGGCGGCGTCTAGCTCCTGACGCATCTCCTGGATCTGACGGCGGATCTCCTCCTCACCGACTAGAGGAGGGGCGGGCGCGAGAATCGCAGGGACGGCGTGGAGTCATGGTGAGATGTCGCCGGAGAGAGGGAGCGCGCTCGTCGAGATCTAGGAGGATCTCTATCATAACCGGTTCGAGGGACCGGTTTGTCCCCCCTGGGGCGATATGGGGGATCCGCTGACTCATGCGGATCAGAGGAGGAGGTTGCCGGCGAAGAAGAAAACGCCGCTTCTTTCTGAGGATGCGAAGCAGGAGGAGCCGCAAGGCGCTCCTGTACCAGATGGGTAAGGGCCTGGACTTGCTGGACCAGTGTGGCGAACTGGTCTTGGGTCACCGGGATAGCAGGCGGCGACGGAGTTTCGACCGGTGGGGCTGCGGCGCTGCAGCGCCAGTCGGATCAGGCCTCTGAGAAGCGACCTGATCTTGGGCATCAGAGGCTGCTCTTCTCCGGTTGGCCATTGGGGAGGTTCTTCTCCGAATCTAGATCCTTGTCTCCTTTCTTCAAGTTTTAATGGGACTTGAGGCCCTTCCTCTAGCGCCAATCTGTTGCCGCTGAAATCCGTCCTTCGACTCGGGCGCGGTCGATCTCCAGGAAGAGGGGGGCGGACCTGCAAAAGAAGCCCACACGCGGAGGGACGCTGGGGGTGGTCCTCCGCGGAAGACCCTCCGACGCTCAAGTCAGTGGAGAAGAAATCGGCGATCAACCAGACAGTGAGGAGGTGGACTCTCCGGGAGACCTCTCCGGGGGCGGCCAATCGGAGGCTCCAAAGGGCAGGAGCGCCGACGAGCTACCGGCGAGAGCAGGAGAGTGAGGGTGGGGGTGTAAGCGCGCAAGTGTGCGTACAGAGTTGCGTACCTGAGGGAATCTGCGATTATGATATTTATAGACTGCCACCTGGATCGTGAGCGCCTTCTGGAAGGTCCGGAGGTTGTTATGATACGGAGACGGACAGAATCAGGCCGTTGTGGGGCCGTTAGGGTCCGTACCCTGTTTGTTTTGGTATCGACGGCTGGGAGAGCTCCTTGGTGTCTCGAGATCGGGTTGAGTAGGCCTGGGGCGGTTACGATATGCTTTAGGCCACGTTTCGATATGATTCCTTGTCCAGGATGCCGCTCAGGTAGGTTCGGGCTCTCCCGCGTCAGGTTCCGCGGAGGTAGATGTTAGGTTGTGGATCGCTCGAAGGGGTCGAGCTAAGGAAGCCCGAAGGAGGCCGAGCTACGGAAGCCCGGAGGGAGCCGAGCTATGGAAGCCCGGAGAAGGCCGAGCTACGAAAGCCCGGAGGAGGCCGAGCTACGGAAGCCCAGAGGAGGCCGAGCTATGGAAGTCCGAAAAGAGCAAAGGAAAAAGATTAGCCTTAGCCATCTCGTACGAATATTAATGCAATAATAATTTTACCCTTCAACAAAACATATGGCCGCATTTTAGTTAATGGATAGCGACAACAGAGCATTCCAGCTCAGTTTCTCGTTTTTAGGGCCTCGCTATTTAAATTCCCTTATCCTCCGTTTCCTTCTCGGAGACGTCATCTTCAAAATCCAATCGGAATCTCGTCCTCCGATCCCCCGGTCCTCCCCTCCGTCTCCATCCCGATGCGAAGGCGCTACCAGAAACTACCACCAAAACGAACATGAGTCTCGGATCCGAAGGAGGAGGAGATGAGCGGCAGAAGGAAGGCAATGATGCTCCATTGTCCGCTTATCGATACAACTCCCCGTTTGTCCAGGTGTGCCTCATCGGGGTGGTGTGCTTCTGTTGCCCGGGCATGTTCAACGCCCTCTCCGGCATGGGCGGCGGCGGCCAGATCGACCACGAGGCCGCCAACAACGCCAACACCGCCCTCTACACCACGTTCGCCGTCTTCGGCATCCTCGGCGGCGGCATCTACAACCTCCTTGGCCCCCGCCTCACGCTCCTCGTCGGCTGCTCCACCTACGTCCTCTACGCCGGTTCCTTCCTCTCCTACAACCACTCCCACCGTCAGCCCTTCGTCGTCTTCGCCGGCGCCCTCCTCGGCATCGGCGCTGGTCTCCTCTGGGCCGGCCAGGGCGCCATCATGACCTCCTACCCCCGCCCCGCCGGAAGGGCTCCTACATATCCCTCTTCTGGGCCATCTTCAACCTCGGCGGCGTCATCGGCGGCCTCATTCCCTTCATCCTCAACTACCACCGCGAGCAGGCCGCCTCCGTCAACGACGGCACCTACATCGCCTTCATGTGCTTCATGGCCGCCGGCACCGCCCTCTCCCTCGCCATCCTCCCCCGGCGCGGGTCGTCCGCGACGACGGCACCCGCGCCACCTCCGTGACCTACTCCGACGTCCGCACCGAGGCCGTGGAAATCGTCAAGCTGTTCGCCAACTGGAAGATGCTCCTCATCGTCCCGGCCTCCTGGGCCAGCAACTTCTTCTACACGTACCAGTTCAACAACGTCAATGGAGCCATCTTCACTCTGAGGACCAAGGGGCTGAACAACGTGTTCTACTGGGGGGCGCAGATGCTGGGCTCGTTCGGAATCGGTTACTTCTTGGACTTCAGCTTCAGGAGCAGGAGGAGGAGGGGGTTGGTGGGGATCGGGGCCGTGGCGGTGTTCGGGACGGCGATCTGGGCCGGGGGGCTGGCCAACCAGCTGAGGTATACTAATGGCAAGTGGGAGGATCCTTTGGACTTCAAGGACTCCGGGGGTAGGTTTGCCGGGCCGTTTGTTCTCTACTTCTGTTACGGCTTGCTGGATGCCATGTTCCAGAGCTTGTGTTATTGGGTGATGGGGGCGTTGGCTGCTGATTCCGAGACGCTTAGCAGGTAATTGATTTTTCATTCCATACGCTTGCTACTTTTGAGGATCACATTTATCTAAAGATGATTTAATCTATCATGCCGTTCTCCTAGTCTTTAATTTCTAGCCTCTCTCTTCAATAAGTATGATCGTGTGGTGAACTGGTAGGAATAAAATTATAGAAGCATTTGATGGGTCGTATTTTCTCAGTAATTTGTATTGTTTCAGGTACAGTGGATTCTACAAGGGAGTGCAGAGTGCCGGCGCTGCTGTTGCTTGGCAAATTGACAGCAGTAAAACGCCTCTGCTGGCGCAGTTGATAGTAAACTGGTGTCTGACCACCGTAAGCTATCCATTGCTGGTGGTGCTGGTGTTATTGGCTGTGAAGGACGAGAACATCGCCGAGGATGGAGAGACCAAGATGCCAAGGCCTTCAGCTCTTCCTGGGCCAGCGGATGATGATCATTGAAGAAGGGGATAAACTATGAAAAGACTGGGTGAAAGCTGCTTCCCTGCAAAACGGATTGAGTCACCACCATTGGCAAGAGATATTATAGGCTTCCTCCACCGCGGGATCCATTTCCAATTCCCATTTCAGTTCCAAGTAGTGGCGACCTGAACCGAACTTTCTTCTGTTCTGGGCTTTCTTCTGTTCTTCAATTGATTAGGGTGATAATGCTTGTCTAACTGGTACACTTGTGATCTTTTTGTTGCCAAAAATTTGGCAAATATTTTATGAAAAAGGATGATCCTTTGATTCCCAGAATGCTATCCTGAATAAGTATACATGATAGAGTTTATTCCGGAGTTTATCTAGGGATAGCTAAGGAAATAACCATTTTTTTAAATAACAATTTTACCTTCAAGGATAGCTCCAGCTATTCTTGGGTTCCCTAGTGAATAAGTTTAGAAGATAACCTATGGTTAAACATGAGTTATCCCCTCTGATTAACCTTTTTCAGACTTATCCTTTGCGGTTATAGCATTTAAGAATAAGGGTGATATTCCCTCTTATCCTCTATTTCAAATACAACCTAAGGTAGTGTTTGAAATAGGGAATAAAAGAAAATATCTCCTTTTATTCTCAAAAGTCATAACTGGTGTTATCCCCTCAATTTATTCCCTAGAAAATGCAGGAATAGCTGGTTATCCCTTCAAATAAGAGTAAAGAAAAGTTATCCTAAGGATTTACCTTTTTACATTTGATATGATCAATGGGATAGCCAAAGGATATCCCTAGGAATAGTCAGGAGATAAACTCTATCCCGTACATTTATCCATGGGATAATATTTTTTTTATCAAACACTACCTAAGTGAAGATGCATCATACGACTCATGGGTGTCATATACAAATCTTTTTGACTCTATCTACTTTGAGCTTCAATTTTAACTTGAACATGATGTGGCATGATATATTTTTTTTTATAGTATCTCATAAGTGATGATCTTATTTTTATTTTATCTAGTAACCATTTGCAGATAACTTGCAACCTCTTGAAGATAACTCTTAAAATATTTATCCATTAATTGAATGAGTGGTGGAATAGGTGAGATAAGGGAGTTAGAGTTTCTCTATAAATTGAGATTCCTTTTAAAAGTCTTTCAACCCAGAGAAAAACATACGGAGAGAGATTGGGTTCCTAATCAAGAGCAAATTCTAAATGCATACACTATCATTGTATGATTACTCATTGATCGAAAGTACTCAATCAAAAAGTTATCGAAGGTAAATCACAGACAAAGTTTAATGGCTGAAGGTAATTCATTGATCTTGGCATTTAATATATTTGATCTATACATCATGCGTGTATATGTTTTATACATAGATTTATTTTCCTCAGTTGGTATCATAGCCACAAGCTATCATGTCCACTAGCCTTCCAAGTAGATTCCATTCATAGATGATGTAGTATCAGAAGATTTTGCCAATGATAAAGAAAGAGCAATACATAAAAAGAAAAGGTACGATATTCTTGATCTCTATTTCTTTATTTAGGGATAGTTCAGAAAGGAAAATCTATTGATAGTATCTCAGACTATTTGATCCAACGGACGTGTGGTAGGAATACTAGGGATACACCCCTAAGCGAGGCTATTGATAGTACTTTGGTGCATTTAATTCAACTATCTACATACTAAAAGAGTTAATAGGCCGTCAATAGGGCTATTCATGACCATCAAAGAAGGTAGAGAGCACTGAATAGTTGGCACCGAGAGGGTTAACTAGTTGGGGTAACAATTGCCGCACATGGGAGGGCAAAAACCTCTTTCCTCGTGATAGATGGTGGCCATGGTAAAGAAAATTAAATTGCTTTAAAATAAGGAAGTGTATCCGCTGGAAATTGACCCCAGAATCACTAGCTCTACAACTCGTGCCTTATCCATCGGGCCGAGTCATTATTTTTTTAATATGGATTGGAACCAAATCACTTTGACTTGCATAAAAGAGAAGACAACTAAAATGACATATAATGCATATATGGTCATTGATTTATTATGGTTCAGCATGATTTGAATTATATATATCATATGTTTTTTTTTTAAGTTTAAAATTTCTTATATTAAAACATGTTTCCTAAGCCTCTATGCCTGCAAAGTCTTGCATAGATCGGCTTAAGGGATTAATGAGCTACGGTCGAGCATATTCAAATTAACGAGAAATTTTACTTAAGTTGATTTTAAAATTGTATTGAATAGATGCTTGGTATGATAATACTCTTGTTATGCATATTAGATTTTATATGCTTAATGAAAGGATACGTAGTCGTAGTTTGAAAAAAAAAAAATATAATGTAAATTATTTTAAGGTTTGATTGATCAATTGATGTCTAGAAAAGTAGTTTTGGAAGGTAAAAAGATCATGGTTTTTTAATTGGTTTCTAAGAAAAGCAACGGGGGATCACACCTTTTTTCTATTTAACGGACCAATTTGATTGATTTAGACCTTGAATTGGAAATGCTATATTGATTAAGATTACTACTAAGGCCTTCCTTTATGTTAAGATAAATTAGCTAATCTGTATACATATAATGAAGTTTGAAAGTCATTTGGTCAATATGATTTTGATTAATTAAGGACTAATCATAATATCTTTAATTAATCAAAATTATATATTAGGTTGCAAAAATCACATAAAGTTAGATGATATTAATGATAATTAATTATATTTAATGTAATAAATTTTATCTCATAAAATTTTTTATTATATTTATATAATTAATTAGGATGGGATAATAAATTATTTTTTTAAATTACTCATAAGAATTAAGAAAAAAAATATAATTTGTTAGTCATGTCATTAAGTTAATGAATCTATTTAAGTATAATAATTTAGTCCATAGATAATTATTATATGTTATTGATTCATATTATTGCATGTTTACATTGGTAAGATATGACATTAAGTTATATGAATATAATTGTTTATTTACTTTGTACAGCTATTTTACCTAAGAATATATCTAATATAAATTGTAAAAATTTTAATTTAAGTGGTGACAATAATAAAGTATAGAAAGAAAGAATTCTTCTTCAGCTAGGATGCATGGATATTGACTATGTAATTAAGAAGGATGAACCAACTGCAGTTACACCTACTAGCACTCAGGCTGAGATTGCTGCGTATGAATGGTGCGAGCGTTATGTAGTACAAGGACAGGAGGTGATTATGCAGATCATGAATTAATGAAATTAATTTTTTAAGTATTTTAGAAGATGGCTAATTCACCTAAAAATAAGAGAAAGAGTAGGAGAGTAGATTATATGATGTAGAAAGTAATGGTTCAGGAACAAACTTTTAGAAAAAATAAGAAACATACCAGAAAAGTTTGGAATTGAGAAACTCCATAGAAGATATGCTCATGAACTTTCACATAATCAGAATCACAGAGTAGAAGAAAGGTTAATTTACCCGACGATGATGAGCTCTCAGTATTGGTAGAACATCTCTCCCTAGTGGGCAGGATTTCTGGATGAGAAAACTATCTTCTACGTGAGGTTTCTTGATTCCATTCAGGGGCAAAGAAGGCATCCTCAGCTTTGAAGATAAATCCAGAGAGGGGCAACGGCTTTGGAGATGAATCAAGAGAGAGGGCGATGGCTTTGGGGATGAATCAAAAGAGGAGCGGTAGTTTTGGAGAGAGAGGATGACAGCTTTGAAAATAAATCAAGAGAGGGGACGGCTGCGGTTTCAAGTATGGGTGCGGTTTAGGAAATAAATAAAGAGAGGGGTGGTAATTTTGAGGATGAAGGGAGGGTGGTGGCTAGGTGGCGGCTAGGATTTCAAGTATGGATGCCTAGAATTTAGGAGGGGTGGTCGGTTATTGTGGTATGAGGATTAGAATTTCTTTGGTGTAGCTTGGTAAAAGAGATGGAATGGATTAGGATTTGGTAGTAAGAACATTTCGGCCTCACGCCTAGCTCCTTCACGGAGGATCAATTGCTCAAGGCAACAAAAATATTCGGCCTCATGCCAACTCTCTCAAGGAGATCAATTGCTTAAGGCAACGAAAATAGAACTTGAAAGAAAGTTCTCAAGAAAAAATTTTATATATCATATTATGTTTTCTTATCCTTCCAAGAGAAGGGTCATACCATTACAAGGTAAGTTCAATAATTAAAGTAATAAATGATAGGGATTACAAAATATGATAGAATTATAGAATAAAAAATCTTCTTCCTTCATTTGATTCGATCAATATGGCAGCAACAATATATGATTACACACTACTATAATAAGTTTTTATAAAAAGACTACGTTTTTTTACTTTATTGAAAATGCAGTCTTAAATTATTTGAAAATATAAAAAGACTGCATTTTTAAATAAGATATAGTCTTATATATAAAAAAGACTGCGTTTTTTATTAAGACATAGTCTTATATTATCTGATAATATAAGATGTTTTTAAATAAGACCTAATAAATTTTAGACTACATTTTTAATTAAAACGTAGTCTTATATTATTTGATAATATAAAAGATTACGTTTTCAATATATAAAAGATTATATTTTTAATTAAGACATAGCCTAATATAATTTCTCTTCTTCTAATTTACTTTTTCTTTCTTAAATGAAACCTTGAGACATCAAAAATTAAATTTCTTTCTTTCATTCATAGTTTTATTTTAGGGTTTTATTTACGGAGACTTCACGGTCCATATGGAGGATTAAGGTTGAGGAGACTATTATCATCGATCATTACAAGGACTTCATCATCATCAGGTAGGATTATATTTTTTTTTTCTTCACCGAGCTGAGATTCAAGTGCAGGTAAATCTTTTTTTAAATCTAACGATCGGAGAGAGAGGGCAAGAGGGGTCGTGAACCCCGTGATCCCAATGCACACCCCTCTCGCACGATCTCTTCCTCCCGACACGGCCCTAGATTACATGGAAGACCTGACGAGAGACCGCAGCAAGATGGGCTGAAGCCGACGGAACAACTCGTCTACGAGATGTCTTCCCAAGTTTCAGCCAGCCATCGCTCCCAACCTGAGACTCCACCTTGGAAGAAAGGGGAGTTTTTGCTTCGGGTTAACGGGGGATAATCTTCTGATGTAGGTATTTTTCTCTGTTCTGTTTCCTATTCCTCTGTTCCACGACCATTTCTTTGATTCCAGTTGATAGACTGAAAGATCTTCTAATTAAAGAGTAGGGGAGGATCACGGGGGCTAGAGGATCATTCGGGAAGAGAGAGAGTCGTCGTCGCTTACCGCTGCCATGGTGGTCAGCGATGAATCTTCTGATGCAGGTATTTTCCTCTGTTCTGTTTCCTATTCCTCTGTTCCACTAGCATTTCTTTGAATCCAGTTGATGGACTGAAAGATCTTCTAATTAAAGAGTAGGGGAGGATCATAGGGGCTAGAGGATCATTCGGGAAGAGAGGGAGTCGTCGTCGCTTACCGCTGCCATGGTGGCCAGCGATGAGGAGGCACGGCGAGGGAGGATTCTGGTTGGGAGAAGACTCCCCTGTTTTTAATTGGGTTCGGGAGAGGCCGCCGAGCCTGGTGGCGAGCGCCGCTGCCATTCACTGGCATTGATCGAGCGATGGGAAAGGAGTGAGCCGGAAGAGCGGGACCTAGCTATGGGTTGGACCGGCGGGAAGAGAGAAAGAGAGAAGAAAGGGTGACAGAGAGAACAGAGAGGGAGAGAGACGGGAGAGAGAACAGAGAGAGGGACAGGCGTCGGGCTCGGGGATCTCGCCGGAGGAGGTTGTTGCCATCGCCGACCATGGCGGCGATGAGCGTGGGAGGTGCCAGCGTGCAGGAGGTGCCAGCGTGCCGGAGGAATTACGCGTGAGGGAAGAAGACGAAGAGGCTCTTGCATTGAGGTGGAAGGGGAGCGGGGGTTTACGTGAGCACATGAGAAGAAGGCTGAAACCTTCTTATTGGGCTGGGCTTGAACCAGTGGGCCGGCTGGTTCAAGCCTTTGGGGCTAGTTTTTAAGTTAAAAATAAAAAAAAAATGTTAAGATTTAGTTATATAATTTATGAGGTTTGGCTAAGTCACTTTGTAGATTTAAATTTGGGTTTAGAGGTGCATAATCTGATTATACATTTTTTTAAATATAATTTTAAAGGCTTCAGCCTTCTTTTTGGGTGCTGGGCTTGGTTGCTTGGCTTGAACTAGTGGGCCATTGTTTCAAGTCATGGGCTGATTTTTAAATTAAAAATAGGAACAAAATCTTAGGATTTAATTATAGAATTCATGGGGTTTGGCTAATCTCACTTAGTGGGTTCAAATCAGGGTTTAAATATGCATAATCTGAGCTCTCTTTCATCAGATATCATATGATATTTATGTTGGGTTAAAATAAAATAGGTTACATGAGCCTAAGAAAATGAATTTATTTAAAATTATATTGATTAAGTCTGATCTTGGGAACTGAACCATGATAATGAACAGCGAGTTTAGTTTTGATAATGATGTTCAAACTGATTAACGGCTAAGGTAATTAGTTGTAGTATATATATATATATATATATATATATATATATATATATATATATATATATATATATATATATATATATATATATATATATATATATATGAGGTAATAAGATATTTTTATATTTTTTGTGTTTCATAAGCAATCACTAGATATTACAAGTTTCTAATAATAACCGTGGGATTAAATAATTTGATTTGTATAGCTATTTGTACAACCAACTTAAGAAATCAAAACTACTCAACATGTATGGCTTCGTAGACCCTGCACAGATATCTATACACTCTAGATCGGTTGGAGTATGATCAGATTTTATTGCTAAAAGATTAGAGCATTGTAAAATGGATCAATTGTTTCTAGCTCTTTATGACTCTAGGTAAGTGGTTTTTTAATGAAAATTGATACTTTTGATATTATGTTAATTATTGTTATTATGTTTATGAAGGAATCACTAGTCCTTGGTGGTTAATGACCCTTATGGGGACAAAGTGTATTTTTGTGATTCTATTGGACGTTCAATTGGAAAAGAATTGAAAGGTGTTATTAATACGTAAGTATTTATTTTTTTTAATTTTATAGTAATTTATCTGGGTTATATCATTTGAGTCTCATACTATTATTATACTTTGCTATATCAGTGCACTCAAAATATACAATGCTAAAGCTGAAAGAGTTGCAAGAAAAACACTTACTTGGGAGTCTGTTAAGGTATATTGACTAGCACATTCTTTTTATAATTTATAAAATTAGATCTTATTTATTCAAGTCTTATAAAAACTTTTAAATTCATCTTTCAAGTGTCCTAAGCAACCATCAGGTGTTGAATGTGGCTATTATGTCATCATGTATATGAAGGAGATCATTAAGAATCATATCATTTCAACTGATGAAAAGGTAGGTTATTATTGCATACATAATTCATATATATAAGTAGTACTTTTTATGGTTTTAGATTTTTGTGTCATATCATTTAGTACTCTTTTCTGAGTAACTTATGTGTATATATGCAGTTTGCTGAGAAGAAAACTTATAAATAAGAAGAGATCGACATTATGCGTAGAGAATGGATCGAGTACTTGCAATGTTTCATTTGAAAAAAATTGGTACTAAATGTATTTGATATTGAAAATGTATTGAAGAACATTGGATATTTTAATTCAATGTATTTGAGATTTTTTGGAATATGTTTGTATGATGACAGTATTGGATATTTATATGATAATATTGGATATTTCAATTCAATATTTTTAGAATTTTTCTGGAATTGAAAGTATATGTTTGTACGATAGGATTGGATATTATATTATGTTTTTAATATAAAACTGTAGTCTAAATGTACGTAATAGACTATATTTTCTGATGAAAACGTAGTCTAAATGTATTTAAAGACTTCATTTGTTTGCCTTTTAACTACAGTTTTTGATAAAAACGTAGTCTAAATGTATTTAAAGACTACAATTTTTTGACCTTTAACTACAACTTCTGATAAAAATGTAGTCTAAATGTATATAAAAACTAAGTTTTTTTTGACTTTTAACTACAATTTATGATAATAAATGTAGTCTAAATGCATTTAAAGACTATGTTTTTTTTTTTACTTTTAACTACGTGTTTTAAAATACTTTTAACTGTAGTCTAAACCAGGGACTTTTAACTACGCTCAAGTATTTAAGACTATTCTCAAAAAGACTACGTGTTTTAAAATCATTTTATCCTTAGTCTATATATAAAGACTACGTTTTTTTAGACGTAGTCTAATTAAATTTCTGTAGTAGTGACAATTGGAGGCAGGGACCACAAGCAAAGAAAGAAGCTTTGGGGTGCCATCCTTCTTTCTTTCCTTTTATCAACAAAGTCCATTTGAGGCGGAAGATCCTTTCTAGAATGGTGGAGATGTTAATCTTCATTCCCATTAAAGCATAACAGGGAACCACCGAATTTTTTTCTTATGGGATGCCCAAGATTGCTAAAATTGTAGGTGGCGATATGGAGGGAGAAGATTGATTTAGACCTTGAATTGGAAATGCTATATTGATTAAGATTATTACTAATGCTTTCCTTTATGCTAAGATAAATTAGCTAATCTATGTACATATTGATGACGCCCGATCACTGGTCCTGAACGTCGGGAGAAGGAAGTAGATTGATTAGCGGATCCTTGTTTCACCGGGCTACCTGCAAAAAGTCCCAGGACCGGAGGGATACTCCGGTGGGGACCCTCCAACGCTCAAGTTAGCAACCGAGGTCACAGCTGAGGAAGAGCTCAAATGAGCTCTTTTTAGGATGAGAAGAGTCCACAGAGAGAAGGAATTCCCCTCTGGGTATCGGGATAGCAAGTCTCTAAGTTTTTTGTACTTGATTATTGAGTGAATTCACCTTTTTATAGGGGGTTGACACTTGCATGACCACGTGGGATTCCGTGGAAAAAGAATGTCTGCGGAGTTCTTGGGGGTTGCGTAAATCTGGGCCGGTTGGTGGGTCCTATCCCATCGGAGAGGGGAAAAACGGCGGTTGGTAGGCTATGTCCCATCAGCCAGTGGGGCTATCAGCTAGTTTGGTCCAGTCCCATCAGCGGCGTGGCCAGTGGGTAGTTGGATCTGGCATTGTCAGGTGGCGCAGGTCAGAAAGGTGGCGGCCTAAACACGTACTGGGCCGACCTAGAGAAATTGGGGGCACCTTGACTCTCCTGAGGGCGTCGAGGCTGAGCTGGGCCAACCAGGGGTGGTCGGGACCAACTCTACCAACCAGAAGGTGCCGGGGTGGGGCCGACCAGGAATGGTCGGGGCTGACTCGGCAGGCTTGGAGACGCCGGGGCCGACCAGGAATGGTCGGGGCCAACTCGGTGGCTCGGAGATGCCGGGGTCGAGCGGGGCCGATCAGGAATAGTCGGGGCCAGCTCAGCGGGCTCGGAGACGCCGGGGCCGAGCGGGGCCGACCAGGAATGGTCGGGGCCGACTCGGCGGGCTTGGAGATGCCGGGGCCGATCGAGGCCGATCGGGAATGGTCGGGGTCGACTCGGCGGGCTTGGAGATGCCGGGGCCGAGCGGACCGACCAAGAATGGTCGGGGCCGACTCGGCGGGCTTGGAGACGCCGAGGCCGAGCGGGGCCGACCAGGAATTGTCGGGGCCAACTCGGCGGGCTAGGAGATGCCAGGGCCGAGCGGGGCCGACTCGGTGGGCTTGGAGACGCCGGGGCCGAGCGGGGATGACCAGGAATGGTCGGGGCCGACTTGGCAGGCTTTGAGACGCTGGGGCCGAGCGAGGCCAACCAGGAATGGTCGGGGCCGACTCGGTGGGCTTAGAGACGCAGGGGCCGCACTAATGTTTTGCCGAACTTGCCCTTGTGGCTATACCAGCCACATCAGATGCCCCCCCCGCCTCTGAGCACTAAGGACTACGTGCTTGCAGTCCTTTGGACGAAAGGGGCGTGAAAATTCAAAAAATGATTGCCTCCTTAGTACGCTTTCAATGGCTTGATGAGCTGGCGCTTCGTTCCGAGGCAGTGTCACCTCGAAGATCTCCTGCAATCATGCGGTAGGTAGGGGCTGACGTTGGCGTCGGATGCTGTGGAGAGGAAGCTCATTGGGGAATGGAAAAAGGCAAGGGTCATCATTGCTTCTCCGCTTTCTATGCTCCGTGATTGGTCGGGGATCATGCTCCTCGGGACGAATCGAGGCGGCACGTCTCAGGCACAGGCGAGATTTCCGGTTGACAGCCCTTGGTGCAATAGATGTGTGCCACGTGGTGGGATCTCAGCGTCGCTGGCCGGAGATGGAGGGTATAAAAGCATTTCAAGAGCCTGGGAAAACTTTTACGCTGCCATTGCTTTCTTCCACCTTCTTCTTTCTTGAGCTCTTCTGCTACCTGAGCCCTCTTAACTCCCAGGTCAGTTTCATCCTTTACCTCACCCATGGACCATCATGCCGTTAGAGAGGGTAAGAGACCCGTAGAAGAGTCTTTCCATTCCAGTAGTGAAAACCGGGCCCCTTTAGCTAGCCAATGCCTCGGTCGGTGGGCAGCATCACCATCCGCGACCGATCGAGGGCGATAGGACCTCCGTCCACCTTAGGCTCTCCTATGAGGGCAATCCATGTGTCCTCCCGCCATCTGGCACTTCCTCCGGCGGTGAGTTCTGATCTAGCAGGTCCAGCGGGGGTGGCCTCAACCATGACCCCTGAGGATGTAGAGGTCGTTAGGGCTAAGTACCTGGTCCCTGATTTCACTGGCCTGTCCGCGCCGGGGCTCGAAGATAGGGTGACCTCTGACCACCCCGGTCGGGTCGCTCTATATGAGGAGTTCTTTCTATGCGGACTGCGCCTTCCTTTCCATCCTTTTTTCCTAAACCTCTTAGATAGGTATAGGTTAGTGCCGGCGCAGTTGACTCCGAATTCGATCCGATCATCTGTGCCTTCGTTATTCTTTGCTACTTCCAGGAGGCCCGGCCAGGGCTGTCTCTATTCCGAGCTTTCTATAAGCTCCGCCGTCAGGGTGAGGGGCCTGGTGGGCATTTACCGCCAGGCCGGGTAGAGCCTTCCCTTTAGGTCTCCCGTCTAAAAATAGGGGATGGAAACCTCGATTCCTTTTTGCCCATGTCGAGGGAGTAACGGCTTCTTGGAGAGAGCCAGACACTAGTTCCAATGATGATTCCACCGTAAGGGATAGGGACAGGGAACTATTCACCCAATTGTCTAATTGCCAAATCCCCGGCTACAAGGAACTCCTGTCTGAGGAGAACTTGGTTGAGGCTGAGTTGGCCTCGGTGGCCGGTGAGCTTGATGCCTGACTTCTTCTGTCTCGACCCAAGATTTGCTGTACACCATTGCTAATGCCTGTCACCCTTTCGGTGCAGCGATGAAGGTCTCCACCAGCGATTTCGAGGCTGCCTTGAAGCAAAAGAGGCAGGCGACCGGAGAGACGTCCAGGCCGGTGAAGAGGATTCGAAGAAGGGAGCCAGCCAGGTCAATTGAAGCCCTCACGACCCCGACGCCTACGGAAGAGCTGGCTGAGAAGAAGCTGGTTAGAGGAGTGGTCCCGGAGCCGGCCGGGGCCGAAGTTGAAGAAGGAGAGACTCCAGCCACCACTGAGCCGATGGTGGTGGTTTTAGATGAGGAGGAGGTTCCTGCCGCCGCCGATGTGCCCGAGGTGGGGTGGGTCACAATCGCTACCGGCCATCCAGCTGCTGCAGAGCCGGGAGTGGAGAATGCTTCCCTAACCGCCGGCGAGGGGGAGCCAGTCGCCAGGGAGCCCCGGGCTGAGGCGGAGGTGACCAATAAGCGGGGAGGCGAGCGGGGGAGCTCATCCCATCAACCGGCGCGTCGCCCGACCCGCCCCCAGGTCGAAGGTCCGCAGGAAGGACTGACGCGGCCGGTCCCCACACCCAACTCAATGGCGGACGCTACACAAGCTGCCCGCCTGCTGTCAGGAGTTCGGACTGCTGAGTCCGAGGAGGCGATGCGGGGATTGAGCCACTCTGCACTCCTGGATATGATAATGGTTGCCGTTGTCCAGGTAATTTTTGAGCTTTCCTCATTTCTTTTGATGTTTCCATTTCCTATGGTCAACATGCTCCCTTTGCTACAGTTGGCCAATGACGCAATTGGCCGTCATGAGGCATTGGTCCACTCCTCGAATACGCTTGTGAAGGCTATGGCGCGGGTCAAAAAATACAAGAAAGAGAGCATGGCGCAGTCCCAAAGCCTTGCTCATCTTCATCAAGAGGCCTCGGCCCGGGAGGAGAGTCTAGCCGGCCGACTAAGGGAGGTGGAGAGCCGGGCCTCCGCAGCTGAGGCCAAGATGGAGCTGGCCTCGGAAAGATTGAAGGCCGCTGCGGCACAGAACGATGAGTTGGCTCGGCGGCTCCAACACGCCGAGGAGGAAGCCCGGGCTGCTACGGAGAGGGCAGCTACCACGGAGAAGGCGATAGTGGAGGCGGGCTCGAAGAAGGCAGGAGAAGTGGCCTGTGCTGATGAGGCCAGTACCCGTGTCGAAGAGGCCGAAAGCAGGGCTTGGGAGGTTGAGGCGCGAGCCAAGGAGGCCGAGGCCAGGGCGCAGCGGGCTGAGGCCGAGGCGGAGCAGGCCGTCTCCAACTATAAGGCCTCACCGGAGTTCAAGCAGGAAGTCATCGAGGCCGGCCTCGATGCTTATGTTCAAGGCTTCGAGATATGCAAGGTTAAAGTATCTGCAGCCCTCGAGATCAACATCTCTGAGCTTGATGAAATCCAGCCTGGGGAGTCTGACGAGGAGCCAGCAGAGAAGGAGAACGAGAAGAAGCCCGGCCCAGGCGAACCTTGAGGATCCACCTCCCATTTTTCTTTTTCCTTGATTTGTGTAACCGCCTTAGGCCCAATTTTGTACTTCCCTTCAATTGTTAATGAAGAACTTTTTGCCGAAATTTCTTTACATTTTGTTTCATCTGTTCCTTCTTCCTTTGGAAAAAATGCCTTACTATGAAACCAACGATTGAATGGGTCCCGTACCTGTTGGTGAAAGGGGGAGGGCTTTCCCTCTGAAATGTTTTCTCAACTTTAAATGTTGCGCATATTGATAATGTCGTAGCCGAATCGTAGTTTTGGACTGGCCAATGCTCGAATGCGTCTCCAGGATATAAGCCGGCTATGTGGAAGGTCACTCGAGATGCCTTATGTCGTTGTAGACTGTTCGAAGGGAGACTCATCTGCACATGAATCTTCTGAAGGCTCGGAATGACCCACAGGCGACATAGTGCCAAGATTAATTTTGAAGGCACTGGGACCGACCAGAGATGGTCGGGCTGACTCGGCCAACTTGGGGACGCCGACGCCGAGTGGGGTTGATCGGGGGAGGCCTACGCCAACTCGGTCAATATTGGAGATGCCTGGGCCGGTTGGGGCCGACCAGAAAAGGTCGGGGCCGAGCTGGCCGACTCGGAGTCTGTGAGGGCCAAACAGGGCCCTTTAGAGCCGTCTTGACGGTCTAGGTTCCGTATAAGGGGTGACTCGACCGGGTACGGGGCTGTTAGGGTCTTAACCGACTCGGAGGCACTGCCGTGCCGGGGCCGAGTGGTGTCCCGTTAGCCACGATGCGGCGAGCTCCTTTTGAACCACCTCGGGGGTTTGTGTGCTACCCGAAGGGCAACTCGACCGGGTATGGAGCTGCTAGGGTCTTAACCGACTCAGGGGCACCGCCGTGCCGAGGCCGAGTGGTGTCCCATTAGCCGCGATGCTGGTGAGCTCCTTTTGAACTACCTCGGGGGTTTGTGTGCCACCCGATGATGACTCGACCGGGTACGGAGCTGTTAGGGTCTTAACCGACTCAGGGGCACCATCGTGCCGGGGCCGAGTGGTGTCTCATTAGCCACGATGCCAGCGAGCTCCTTTTGAACCACCTCGGGGGTTTGTGTGCTGCCCGAGTGGCAACTCGACTGGGTACGGAGCTGTTAGGGTCTTAACCGACTCGGGGGCACCACCGTGCCGTGGCCGAGTGGTGTCCTGTTAGTCGCGATGCCGGCGAGCTCCTTTTGAACCACCTCAGGGGTTTATGTGTCGTCCGAGTGGTGACTCGAATGGGTACGGAGTTGTTAGGGTTTTAACCGACTCGGGGGCATTGCCGTGCTGGGCCGAGTGGTGTCCCGTTAGCCGCAATGCCGGCGAGCTCATTTTGAACCACCTCGGGGGTTTGTGTGCTGCCCGATGGCGACTTGATTGGGTACGAAGCTGTTAGGGTCTTAACCGACTTGGGGGCACCACCATGCCGAAGCCGAGTGGTGTCTCGTTAGCCGCGATGCCGACGAGCTCCTTTTGAACCACCTCGGGGGTTTGTGTGCGCCGAGTTGTGACTCGACCGGATACAGAGCTGTTAGGGTCTTAACTGACTTGGGGGTACCACCATGCCGGGGCCGAGTGGTGTCCCGTTAGCCACGATACCGACGAGCTCCTTTTGCGAGATCTGATCCTTGGATACAGGGGAGAGTAGGCTGTGACATCGGAAGGGACCCCTTTATTGCTTGTACTCCAGGGGAATACATCATTGATAATATTGGTGGAGGTTATCCGCATTTCAGGTACATGGAATAGTTCGCCCGTCGAGCTCTTTTAGTTTGTATGCCCCCTGGTAAAGTGTCTCGGCGACACGATAAGGACCCTCCCATTTGGGGGATAGCTTGCCCCCCTCTGTAGGCTTGGATACCTCAGCCTTCCTTAAAACCAAGTCTCCGCGGCGAAAGACCTTGGGACGAACTTGGGCATTGTAGTACTTGGCCGCTCGCTGACGGAAGGTCGCCTTGCGCAGCCTCGCCCGGTCATGTGCTTCGTCGATGAAGTCTAGATTAGCCCGTATCAGTGCAGAGTTGTTTTTCTCATTGAAGGACTCCACGCGTGGACTGGGCAGTCCGATCTCAACGGGAATGATGGCTTCAGATCCGAAGACGAGACTGAAGAGAGTCTCGCCCGTCTGGGCCCTGGGGGTCGTGTGGTAAGCCCATATCACATTGGGGAGTTCCTTCACCCATCGACCCTTGGACCCGTCGAGCTGGGTCCTGAGCCCTTTGAGGATGGTGCGGTTCATGACCTCGGCCTCTCCGTTGGTCTGGGGGTGGCCGACAGAGGTGAATCGGTGATGATGCTAGCTCATCATAGAAAGCCTTAAATGCTTCATTGTTGAATTGGCGGCCGTTGTCTGTGACGAGGGTATGAGGTAGGCCAAAACGGCATATGATCGACTTCCAGAAGAAGGCTTTGACCTTACTTTCGGTGATCTTAGCCAGTGCCTCAACCTCGACCCATTTGGTGAAGTAGTCAATGGCGGCTAGCAAGAATCTCTGCTGCCCTGAAACTAAGGGGAACGGCCCGAGGATATCCATTCCCCATTGAGCGAAATGCCAGGGGGCCGAGAGCAGGCTAAGCGGGGTGGACGGTTGATGCTGGATGTGCGCATGGCGCTGACAACCATTGCACTTCTGAACTAGTTTGGCCACGTCCTTCCTCATAGTGAGCCAGAAGTATCCTTGATGGAGAGCCTTCTGGGCTAGGGACCTGCCCCCATATGCCTTCGTGGATTTCTCTAAGGATGTAGTCGGCGTCGGCGGGTCCTACACACTTGAGCAGGGGGTAGGAGAATGACCTTCTGTATAGACGCCCGTCCAGGAGGACAAATTTGGAGGCCCTCCACTTGAGTAGCCTGGCTTCATTGCAATCACCAGGGAGAGTGCCGTTAGTGAGATAGCGGATGTAGGCATCCATCCATGTGGGCTTTTGAGTGAGCGGGAGGACTTCCTCGCCGTCCTCTATGCTGGGCCTTTCTAAGTATTCGATGTAAGCATCCCTTGCCATGCCGTCGGCAGAGGTAGCCATACGAGAAAGGATGTCAGCCTTGGCGTTCTCACTCCGGGGAATGTAACTGATACTGAAGTAAGCTAACGGGGAGGTCAAGAGCCAAACCTTGCCCAAGTACTGAGTCATAACAGGGTCACGCGCCTCGTGCTCTCCGTTGATTTGCCCAAAGACAAGTTGCGAGTCTGTGAAAGCCCTAAGATGCCTTATCCCGAACTTCTGGGCTAGCCTTAATCCGGTCAGCAGGGCTTCGTACTCAGCTTGATTATTGGTGGCTTCGAATAGAAACCGCGGGGCACATTCCATCCTCTCTCCACCTGGCCCAGCGAGAATGAGGCTGACACCGCTTCCCTAAGAGTTTGACGCGCCGTCCACATGAAGGATCCAAGTTTCTCCATCGCCGCTTGGTTTGGGCTCGTACTGTTCCTTGGTAACTTCATCAGTCGCCTCATCCACCCAAGTGCACTCAACCAGGAAGTCGGCTAAAACTTGGGACTTCAGAGCCGGTCATGCCTGGAAGGAGAGGTCGAACTCTCCTAGCTTGATAGCTCATTTGGCGAGTTGGCCTGAGGTATCCGGACGGGACATGATGGCTCGGAGGGGCTGGTCCGTGAGCACCACGATGGGATGGGCTTGAAAGTATGGGCGGAGACGTCGGGTGGATACTATCAAGGCGAAGATAACTTTCTCTACCTTGGAGTACCTAACTTCTGCATTATGGAGGACCTTGCTCACATAATAGACGGGTCTCTGGGTCCTGCCAGTGTCAAGACGCACCAAGACTGAACTAACGGCCTTTGGAGAAGCGGCGAGGTAGAGGAAAAGGCTTTCACCATCCCTTGGCTTAGACAGGAGCAGCGGAGAGGACAGAAACGCCTTCAACCCGTCGAAGGCTCTCTGGCAGTCGTCTGTCCACTCGAAGCTGTTCACCTTCCGCAGGGCCTTGAAGAAGGGTATACACCTCTCGGCCAATTTGAAGAGGAAACGACTCAGAGCCGCCACTCTTTCCGTCAGTCGTTGCACTTCCTTCTTGCTGGACGGTGGCCTCATGTCAAGGATGGCGCTGATCTTCTCTGGGTTTGCTTCGATCCCCCGCTGGGTCACCATAAAACTCAGGAACTTGCCCGCCGTGACTCCGAAAGCACACTTCTTGGGGTTCAACTTGACTTGGAAACGACGGAGGTTGTTGAAGGTTTCCTTTAAGTCGGAGATGTGATTGGAGGCACGGGTGCTCTTTGTCAGCATGTCATCCACATAGACCTCCATATTCCTGCCTAGCTGATCTTGGAACATCCTGTTCATCAACCTCTGGTAGGTTGCCCCCGCATTCTTGAGGCCAAAAGGCATCACTTTGTAGTAATAAATGCCTTTCTCCGTCACAAAGGATGTGTGCTCCTCGTCATTGGAGTCCATCCTTATCTGATTATATCCGGAGAAGGCGTCCATGAAACTGAGGAGCTCGTGCCCGGAGGTGGAATCCACCAGCTGATCTATCCTTGGTAGGGGAAAACTGTCTTTTGGACACGCCTTATTAAGGTCGGTGAAGTCGATACAAATTCTCCAGCTCCCGCTTGCCTTTCGCACCATGACCACATTAGCCAGCCAGCTAGGGTAATGTGCCTTCCGGATGTGGCCGGCGCTGAGCAGCTTGTTGACTTCCTCATCGATAGCCTTTTGCTGGTCGGGAGCGAAGCTTCTCTTCCTTTGGTGGATTGGACGGTGCCTCGGGTCAATGTTGAGCTTGTAGGTGATCACCTCTGGAGGGATGCCGGGCATGTTAGACGCCGACCAAGCGAAAACGTTCGAGTTAGCCCGTAGGAAGGTTAAGAGGCGCTCCCGGTCCTTCGGTGGAAGGAGTCCGCCGACACGCACAGTCCTCGCCGGGTCGTCTCCAAGAGGGAAAGTTAGGAGGTGCTCGGCTGGTTCTCCTCCCTTGCTGGAATCTCTGGGATCAGGCGCTTCTAAAGTTGATTCAGCTTCCAAAGGACTTGACACCGCATGATAACAAGGCAGGACTGGGCTGGTCTCGCCGCGCATCTCTCCGACTCCTTCACCAGTGGGGAACTGCACCAGTAAATGCCGGGTGGAGATAACTGCATCCAAAAGATTGAGACCTGGATGCTCGAGAATGACGTTGGATGCCAAGGGGACACGTACAACCAAGAACTTCATGATCACTGTGCTTTGGCACGGTGGCGCTCCGGCCGTCATGGGAAAACATATCTCGCCTTCGACTTTTACTGAGTCCCCTGTGAACTCGACTTAGGGAGCCACCACAGGGCAAAGGGAATCAAGAGATAATTCCATCTGAACAAATGCATCATAGGTAAGGATGTCAGCTGAGTTGCCACTATCAACCAATATCCTCTTTACAGGGTGCTTGGCGATCGTCATAGAGACGATGACCCCTTCATTGTTTACATTTTAACAACAGCAGATTCCCCCCCAGAAATTATATTATCCGACACCTCCTTCCCTCTCGGGCGCTTGGACGAACGAGCTACCCCCCAGGACACCATCCCGACTGTCCGCTCCGTGGGAGTGTTATCGACGGTGGCTTGAATAGGCGGAGGCCCCATGAGGGTCGGCAGCGGCTGCGGCGCCTTTTGGACATACTTGCCGAGGTAGCCCTGCTGGATGAGTTCCTTTATGGCCCGCTTCAAACTGAAGCAACTGTCGGTGTCGTAGCCGTAATCCCGATGAAATCGGCAATAACGGCTCTTGTCACGGGGAGGACCTTTCTTCATAGGAGGAGGGCGCTGGAGATAAGGCTCGCCCTCGATCTTCATAAGGATCTGAGATCGAGGGGCGAGAAGGGGTGTGAGCTTGCTCTTGTCAGGAATGGGGCTTCGACGCCTGTTGTCAGATCGGCGAGGTGGGTCGGACCGCCGGTGTCGAGGGGGTCCACTCGGCTCGGGGCGAGCGGGCTTGTGGCTGGAGCTACTCGAGGATTCTCGGCGGGTGAAGTCAGCTTCATCCGCATAGATGTACTTCTGAGCCCGGAGGAGGAGGTTGGAGTAGGAACTCGGGGGCTTCTTGTCCAAGGAAAAGGTGAAGTGGGACGGGAGGAGTCCCCACTTCAGTGCTAGCGTTGCCACCGCATCATCGAGATGGTAAACTTCTAGGGCGACAGCCTTAAACCGGGACACAAAGTCCCGTAGCGCCTCCCCCTCCTTCTAGCGCATGGAGAAGAGGCTATCCGCCACTCTTGAAATCTGCCGGTAGGCATCGAAATGTGCCAAAAAGGCCCTCTCCAGCTCTCGAAAGGAGTCGATGCTGTGAGGGGACAGGTGCGAGTGCCACGCGCGAGCGGCCTTCTGTAGAGTGGCGGGGAAGGCTTTGTAGAGAAGGGCATTCAAAGCGCCTTGGACTTGCATCATTGCTTTATAACTCTTGAGATGGTCAAGAGGATATGTTGTACCATCGTACGGATCTATCTGGGGAAAACAGAATCTGGAGGGGACATGCTCCTCCAATATCCGACGGATGTAAGGAGGATGGGTGTCAAACTCCTCCTCCGATTGATGATTGATCTTCCTGGCAAGCTCATCCAGTCGCCTATTGTACTCATCCAGGTGTTCCTCTGCCTGGCGGCTGATTGTCGGGGCCCTCCGAGATGGCTTAAAGGAGGAAGAAGAGGAAGAAAAAGAAGGAGAAGGACGCGGGAGCCGGGACTTCCGCTTTGGTTCCTCCTGATGATGCGGCTCGGGAGGAAATTTGCTGGGGCCACAATCAGGGGACCGTGGCCGCTTGGGGGGCTCACGGCGAGGCTTCCTAAGGGAAACCTGACGATGATCGGGTTCTCGCTGAGGAGAGCCTCCCCTTGCTGATTGCTGACTGGCGGGGGAGCAGTCTGGTGCTGGGTGGCCACGGACTGTTGCTGCTGGAGTCCATGGACCATAGCGGTGAGAGTTTGGACTTGCTGGGTGAGAGTCGCTAGTTGCTCCGTAGTTTGGACAGCTGCATTTGGTGGTGGACAGGTGACGGGAGGATCGGTAGCAGGGGGATTGGCCTCTTGCTGCCTAACCGGCGGGGGAAGCCTCGCTAGACAGCTGATGGAATAGTCATGAGCTCGCGTCACCACCATGGCTTGAAGAAGAAAAGAGGGGGGAGCAAAAGTTCGCCGATATGTAACACAGGGAACCCTGAGCTACCTGCCGCCTCATCCTCCCCTTCCTAGCATGCCAATATGATGACGCCTGATCACTGGTCCTGAACATCGGGAGAAGGAAGCAGATTGATTAGTGGATCCTTGTTTCACCGGGCTGCCTGCAAAAAGTCCCAGGATCGAAGGGATACTTCGGTGGGGACCCTCCGATGCTCAAGTTAGCAACCGAGGTCACAGCTGAGGAAGAGCTCGAATGAGCTCTTTTTAGGATGAGAAGAGTCCACAGAGAGAAGGAATTCCCCTCTGGGTATCGGGATAGCAAGTCTCTAAGTTTTTCGTACCTAATTATTGAGTGAATTCACTTTTTTATAGGGGGTTGACACTTGCATGACCACGTGGGATTCCGTGGAAAAGGAATGTCCACGGAGTTCTTGGGGGTTGTGTAAATCTGGGCCGGTTGGTGGGTCTTGTCCCATCGGAGAGGAGAAAAACGGCGGTTGGTGGGCTACGTCCCATCAGCCAGTGGGGCTATCAGGTAGTTTGGTCCAGTCCCATCAGCGGCGTGGCCAGTGGATAGTTGGATTTGGCGTTGTCAGGTAGCGCAGGTCAGAAAGGTGGTGGCCTGAACATGTACTGGGCCGACTTGGAGAAATCGGGGGTGCTTGACTCTCCTGAGGGCGCTGAGGCTGAGCTGGGCCAACCAAGGGTGGTCGGGGCCAACTCTACCAACCAGGAGGTGTCGGGGTGGGGCCGACCAGGAATGGTCGGGGCCGACTTGGCGGGCTTGGAGATGCCGAGGACGAGCGGGGCCGACCAGGAATGGTCGGGGCCGACTCGGCAGGCTCGTAGACGCCGAGGCCGACTGGGAATGGTCGGGGCTGACTCGGCGGGCTTGTAGACGCTGGGGCCGATCAAGGCCGACCGGGAATGGTCGGGCCGACTCGGCGGGCTTAGAGATGCTGGGGTCGAGCGGGGCCGACCAGGAATGGTCGGGGCCGACTCGGCGGGCTTGGAGACACCGGGGCCGACCAGGAATGGTTGGAGCCGACTCGGCGGGCTTGGAGATGCCGGGGCCGAGCGGGGCCTACCAAGAATGGTTGGGGCCAACTCGGCAGGTTTGGAGATGCCAGGCCGAGCAGGGCCGACCAGGAATGGTCGGGGCCGACTCGGTGGGCTTTGAGACGCCGGGGCCGAGCGGGGCCGACCAGGAATGGTCGGGGCCGACTCAGCGGGCTTGGAGATGTCGGGGCCGAGCGGGACCGACCAGGATTGGTCGGGGCCGACTTGGCGGGCTTGGAGACGCCGGGGCCGATCGGGGCCGACCAGGAATGGTCGGGGCTGACTCGCCGGGCTTGGAGACGCCGAGGCTGAGCGGGGCCAATCAGGAATGATCGGGGTCGACTCGGTGGGCTTGGAGACATCGGGGCCGCACTAATGTTTTGCCGAACTTACCCTTGTGGCTATACCAGCCACATTACATATAATGAAGTTTGAATGTCATGTGGTCAATATAATTTTGACTAATTAAGGACTAAATCTTTAATTAATCAAAATTATATATTGGGTTGCAAAAATCATATAAAGTTAGATGATATTAATGGTAATTAATTATATTTAATGTAATAAATTTTATCTCATAAATTTTTTTATTATATTTATATAATAAATTATGATGGGATAACAAATTATTTTCTTAATTTACTTATAGGAGTTAAGAAAGAAAATATTTGTTAGCCACATCATTAAGTTAATGAATCTTTTTAAGTGTAATAATTTAGTCCACAAATAGTTATTATATGTTATTGATTCATATAATTGCATGTTTACATTGGTAAGATATGACATTAAGTTGTATGCTTTAGTTTTAGTTATATGAATATAATTGTTTATTTACTTTGTACAGCTATTTTACCTGAGAATATATCTAATATAAAATATAAAATTTTTGATTTTAGTGATGACAATAATAAAGTGTGAAAAGAAAGAATTCTTCTTCAGTTAGGATGCATGGATTTTGACTATGCAATCAAAAAAGATGAACCACTTATACCTACTAGCACTCAGGCTGAGATTATTGCGTATGAATGGTGCAAGCGTAATGCAGTACAAGGGTAGGGGTGATTATGCACATAATGAACTAATGAAATTAAATTTTTTTAAGTATTTTAGAAGATGGCTAATTCATCCAAAAATAAGGGAAAGAGTAAGAGAGCAGATTATGTGATTTAGAAAGTAACAGTTCAGAAACAGACTTTTAGAAAAAATGAAGAAGCATACTAGAAAAGTTTGGAATTGAGAAACTCCAGAGATGACATACTCATGAACTTTCACAGAATTAGAATCACATAGTAAAAGAAAGGTTGATTTACCCGGCGATGATGCCCTCCTAGTGTTGGTAGAAGATCTTTCACAAATGGGTAGGATTTTTGGATAAAAAAATTATCTTCCACGCGATATTCCTTAATCTCGATTCAGGGGCAAAGAAGGTGTCCTCGGCTTTGGAGATGAATCCAGAGAGAGGCGACGGCTTTGGAGATGAATTAAGAGAGAGGGCGGCGGCTTTGAAAATAAATCAAGAGAGGGGGCGGCTAGGGTTTCAAGTATGGGTGCAGTTTAGGAAATAAATTAAGAGAGGGGCGGTGGTTTTGGGGATGAAGGAAGGGCGGCGGCTAGGGTATGGATGCCTAGAATTTAAGTGGGGTGGTGGTCGGTTATGGTGGTATGAGGATTAGGGTTTCTTTGGTGGAGCTTGGTAGAGGAGATGGACTAGTCTAGGATTTGGTAACTTCGGCCTCACGCCTAGCTCCATCACAGAGGATCAATTGCTCAAGGCAACGAAAATCTTCGGCCTCATGCCTAACTCCCTCACGGAGGATCAATTACTCAAGGCAACAAAATTCTCGAGAAAAATTTTCATATATCATATTCTATTTTCTCATCATTTTAGGGTTCTATAGACCTCTCATGCCATTACAAGGTAAGTTCAACAATTAAAGTAATAAATGATAAGGATTACAAAATATGTTAGAATTGTAGAGTAAAGAATCTTCTTCCCTTCATTTGATTCGACCAAAATGGCAGCAGCAATATATGGTTCCAATTTGAAGCGAGGGACCACAAGCAAAGAAGGAAGCTTTGAGGTGCCATTTTTCATTCTTTCCTTTTGTCAATAAGGTTCATATGGGACGCAAGATCCTTTTCAGAATGATGGAGATGCGGATCTTCATTCCCATTAAAGCATAGCAAGGGACCACCGAATTTCTTCCTTATGGGGTGCCCAAGGTTGCCATAATTGTAGGTGGTGACATGGAGGGAGAAGATTGATTCCACGTCATCAATCCTGGTATAGGCGGATCCAATCCATGTAGAGTTCCATGGGTAGGGTATGAATAAGGTTGGAGAAGAACGGATGGTTGTCTAATACTGCCTAATTTGGGGCCTCTTCTGAATATCTTTAGCAAGGTCTCAATAAGAGTAATACACTTTTCTTGAATTATTATAGGACTCAAATAAAATAAAAATGCATGACCTGGACATTGGACTAAACAAAACCTGATTGACTCAGTAACAGACTGGACTCGACCAACTAGGAAAGAATAATTTATGGGACTTCTAGGGTTCAGAGATCCAAATGAAACCCTACAACCTTTTTCTCACTCTTGCTGCTGTACTAGAGCGATCAAATTACCTCAGTATGATATTCATACATACTAAGATTTCTATTAATATATGTGGTTCAATTCCTGAGTGCAAAGATGTCAAGAAACTTCTGAAAGCTATTGTTGCATAGTTTGAGTCTTCAGATAAGGCACTAACCAGCATCCTAATGATAAAATTATCATCAATGATGCTTGCTACTGTCAAAGGTGTGCGTGAGCACATCATGAAGATGAGTGACATTGCAGCTCAGTTAAAATTTCTAGATGTTGAGACGTCAGAATCTTTCTTGGTACATTTTATTCTAAATTCACTTTTCAAAATATCCTATAATACACATAAGGATAAACGGTTTATTAATGAACTTCTGACATGTCCCTTCTGACAAGAGGAAAGGAGGCTAATTGTAGAAATGGAAAAAATAACACATTTAGCTACTTAGAGAAAGAATAAAGCCAATTAAGCCAGACACAAGGGAAAGGGTAAAATACCTATCCATACAAAAGTCAAGAAGAAATCCATATATTGATTGAAACAAGCCTCTCGTCAGTGGTATTTAAAATTTTATGATGTGATCTCTTCATTCAGTTTTTTAGAGAACATTATAGATCAATATATATACCAAAAGGTTCAGTAGGAGAAAAATTTGTTTTCTTATTAAAATTCTACTTGCAACCAATGATAAAGGTTGCTACATGAGGTGAAACAATTTTCTTCAGGAATTTTGATATAAAAGATATGAGTGAGGCATCTTATGTCATTGGCATTAAAATCAATAGGAAACATCTTAAGGCATTTTGGGATTATCTCAAGAAATTTATATCAATAAAATCTTAGAGAGATTTCGGATGAAAGATTATTCACCGAGTGCTGCACCCATAGTGAAAGGTAACATGTTTAATTTAAACCAGTGCCCAAAAAATAAGTTTGAGTGGGAACAAATGCGCAACATCTGATATACTTCAGCTGTTGAAAGCCTAATGTATGCTTAGGTTTGTACAAGATCTGGCATTGCATTTGTAGTGAAAATATTGAAAAAATATCAAAGTAAACTAGGGTTAAACCACTGGAGAGCTGCTAAAAATGTCATAATGTATCTTCAAGGGACTAAGGATTATATGCTCATGTATAGACGAACTGATCATTTGAAGGTAGAAGGTTACTCGGACTCGAACTTTGTTGTCTACGTTGATTCTTTAAAATCAATATCAGGATTCATATTTATGCTGGCGGGTGGAGCCATATCGTGGAAGAGTATAAAGTAGACTTTGATTGCTATTTCTACTATAAAAACAAAGTTTGTTGCTTGTTTTGAGGCTACATCGCATGGTGTATGGTTGAAGAGTTTCATCTTATGGCTTAAAATTATTGATTCTATTACTATGCCACTTAAGTTGTATTGTGAGAATTCAGCTGCTGTGTTCTTGGCTAAAAACTATAAGAGTTGTAGTTGAAGTAAGCACATTGACATTAAGTATTTAGCAATAAGGGAACGTGTTAAAGAAAATAAAGTGGTTATAGAACACATTAGTATTGAATTGATGATAGTTGATCTTTTAACTAAAGGCATGCCAATTAGAAATTTTAAGGATCATATGGTATAAATGGGAATTGGTACTATGATGTAATCTAATTTCATAGGCAACTACTTATGCAATAAAACTCTTATTTAAGTTATTTGTTTATTTCTTATTTGGGTGTTCACATTATTGTTTGACTTTTGAGAAATGACAAATTTTTTTTTGGACTCTAAATAAACATAGAATTTATTCATTAAGTTATGTTGTCACATTTAGATTAGTGGTAAAAGAATGGAATTCATTGTAATACATGAAAGATAATACTCAATTATAGAGGATCTATCACCATGATTCATGTATTTGATTTTTTTTATTATTGAGGACTATGAATTAGAATAAAATATATGGATCAAGTGGAAGAATGTAGTATCCCATATGTGATGGTCCTATTTTTATTTTATCTGATAACCACTTGCAGATAACTCACAACCTCTTAGAGATAACTCTCAAAATATCCTTCCACTAATTGAGGAAGTGATAACTATATTTTTTAAAAAATTAAAAAAAAAACCTATTTTTATGGGAATATATGAGATAAGGGAGTTGGGGTTTTTCTATAAATTGAGATCCCTTATTGAAGGTTTTTATGTGAGAGAAAAATATACTGAAGCCAGAAAGAGATTGGATCCCTAATTAAGAGCAAATCGTAAAGGTATACATCAACATTGTGTGATCGCTCATTGATCAAAAGTAAAAAGTACTCAATCGAGAAATTATCGAAGATAAATTATAGACAAAGTTCAATGACTGAAGGTAATTTATGAATTTTGACATTTAATATATTTGATTTATATAGCATGCATGTATGCATTTTATGCATAGATTTATTTTCCTCATTTTTGACTTTTCAACTATCTTTTCTCAAATTTTAGCAATATGGTAGCCGAATATTTTTTATTCTTTTAAGAGAGTATCGGACCAGAGAAGTCTCTCCACGAGAAAGCAACCATTTTCATGGTCATCTTTCTACCTGCAGACTTACCCTAAGAAAATTATTAGTTCTTTCAAATCCATACAAACATACAACCAGCAGCATTGTTCTACTGAAAACATGCAACCGAGAGCAGAAAAAAAGAGGAGATGCCAGTTCATTTGACCTAAGAGTAGGTTGATTTATCCAATGAGAAGTGAATTCAAAACAGATCATTTTGAGCAAATTTTCACTTCCGCATGCCAGGGAAGTCCCATTTTACACCTACGTGATGTTGCATCTGGAAATTTCGTATGATGCCTTAGCCTGCAGGTGGTTTGTAGTGTTACTAAATAGTAGATACAAACATCTAAAAACATTTTGTACACAAATGTATACCTGATCTACAAGGATACAAGAGATCCAAAAAGAACAGAGCAACGGAAAAATGTTGAGAATTATGGGAAACATGTCTGTGGACGAGTGGGAATATTAGGCTACAGCAGTATGCGAGAGCTTGGTAGCTTTGCATCCTTCGGGTTGAGAATGTTGGTTTTTTCTTCATTAAGCGTATCGGTTAGATACGATTAAGGTGGTCCTATATTCTGATCTTGAGGGATTGCGTGAATTCAAATTTTGAATTCACGATTAAGATAAGAATCCCTCAACCATATCCGTTTAAAGTGGCGCCCTCTGTGATGGACAGATAAGGCATAAAGGTTTATAAAATGGATAGGTCCCTGCGCCTGGTTTCATCGATAGAAAGTTTACACCATCGCTGAGAGAGACCGCAAGGCGTGGAAGATCCTTACCCTCATCTGGAAGAAAATCAACAGCAATGGCTGGAGGTATTTATCGATCTTTCCTTAATTAATTAGGATAAATATCTTGGTCCCATATTTCTGCATATATGATAGGGATCAATATATTTAATTTCAGTCTATCATTTGGTATCAGAGCGTTTAAAAATACCTCTGTTTTGATTATGAGGATTGTTTCTATTGATATATGGATCTGATAAAATCCCTATGAAACAATCTTTATATGATTTATTTGATAAAGAGGGACAAGGTATTCTTGATCTCTATTTCTCTCGTTTAGGGATAGTCCAAAGGGAAGGCTACAGGTAGTACCCTGGATTATTTCACCCAACGGGCGTACGGTAGGGATATTAGGGATGTACCAATAAGGGAGGCTGCTGTAGTACCTTGGTGCGTTTGACCCAACTACCTGCATACCGGGAGAGTTAATAGGCCATCAAGAATCATCTGAAAGGGCATTAGATCTTATGTACTCTTAATATTCAGTTTATTTAATTCAGTTTTATTTAAGAGATTGATCAGTAAGATTTATGCCATGAACCATGCACTTATCTATTCGCTCACCCTTTTGGATATAGTTTAAATAAAAGATAAATCCAAATATCTCACGATTAAATCACCATGAGATAAGAAAGCATCGGTTTTCTTGCTTTGGATATGTGCACGGAACGAGGACGGATGAAAAATACAGAAAAACATGCAGGATATATATATATATATATATAGCCGGCTGGCCAGCGGTATTTAGAATTAAAAAAAAAAATTTGCCAGCACTGGCTAGCCCAGCGCTTGGGCCAGGCGCTGGCTGGCCCAGCGCTTGGCCAAGCATTGGCTGGTCCAGTGGCCTGGGCCAGCGCCCAGGCGCTGGGGCGCTGGCTGGCCCAGCGGCCTGGGCCAGCGCCCAGGCGCTACCAGCGCCTGGGCCAAGCGCTGGCCAGGCCTGGGCCCAGCGCCTGGGCCAGACTGGCCCATTGCATGGCCCATTGATCAGGGCTGGCCCACCGCCTGGCTAGCTTAGCCATCTGACCAGCAATCAGGTTGGACCGTGTGCCCAGCAGCTTGAGTCAGCCATAAAGCTGGGCCGTGTGCCCATCTTGAACTGCAGCAGGCTGGATTGCAGCAGTCCAAGCACATCTGATCCAAAAATTTTTGAGGTGATTGAGAGATTTTTTTGTTAAATTAAACTATTAGAATTGGGTGAGGATGACGGGCTGTTGGCTCGTTCATTAAGTGGTTGGACCATTAGTCTGGCCTATTTATGTTCAATTATATTTAGAATTTATGTGTATAAATTTTGTGAATTATGCATGCATCTTAAGTGACATAATTGAACATAAAATTTAAATAATGTCTAAGTGATAAATACAATTGAATAATTGAGGAGTAGCCACAGCATCCTTAATTATAAAATTATATAATAAAGTTAGTAAATCACATAAATAATAGACATTAATTGTAATTAATTATATAAATAAAATAAAATTTATTTCACATGAATTTTTGTTATATTTATATAATTAATTAGGATAAAATATCAAATTATATTTTTCTAACCACAGGAATTTGAAAGAAGGAACATAATTTGATAGATTTATCATACAGACTTAAGTGAATCTAATTGAATTAGAGCTTTAGCCCACAGGCAAGTTTTATGTCAGTAGATTCACTGTTTTATATTTATATAATTAATTAAGATAAAATATCAAATTATATTTTTCTAATCTACCCATAGGAATTAGAAAGAAGGAACATAATTTGATAGTTTTATCATACAGACTTAAGTGAATCTAATTGAATTAGAGCTTTAGCCCATAGGCAAGTTTTATATCAGTAGATTCACTGGTTTCTAAATGCATAATTTACATTGGTAAAGCATTTTATTAGCCTCAATTTTTTGATAATAAGCATGTATGTTTAAATTTTGTAGTTATGCAACCTATAAATTTCTCTGAAATAAATGTGACATACCTAAATTGAGGGGTGATAACTATAAGGTTTGGAAGGAGAGAATTCTTCTTCATCTGGGCTGGATGGACATTGATTATGCTATAAGGAAGGATGAACCACCTTCAGTAACTCAGACCAGCACTCCTAATGTGATTGCGATTTATGAACGTTGGGAGCGATCCAATCGCTTGAGTACAATGTTCATAAAGACAAAAATCTCTGTTGGTATACGTGGTTCAGTTGATAAGTATGAGAATGTCAGGAAGCTACTAAAGGCCATTGATGAGCAATTTAGTACTTCAGACAAAGCTCTTGCCAGTACCCTAATATTGAAGTTGTCATCCCTGAGGCTCACTGGAGTGAGAGGTGTGCGTGAGCACATTATGCAAATGAGGGACATTGCAGCTCAACTGAAGACTCTTGAGGTTGAAATGTCTGAGTCCTTTCTGGTGCACTATATTTTAAATACACTTCCACAGCAGTATGGACCATTTAAGATATCTTATAACACACATAAGGAAAAATGGTCAATCAATGAACTTTTGGCCATGTGTGTTCAAGAAGAGGGTAGACTATTGATGGAATTGGGTGAAAGTGCAATACTGACTACAAATGGAAAGGATCGAGCACGGGCCAAGAAGAAGGGTAAAAGTAAATTACCACCCCAATATGATATTAAGAAGGAATCCAAGTGTTTCTTCTGTAAGAAGAAGGGACACATGAAGAAGGATTGCATCAAGTTCAAGACTTGGCTTGAAAAGAAAGGTAAAACAATCTCACTTGTCTGTTATGAATCTAATATGGCTAATATTATTTATAACACATGGTGGATTGATTCTGGTTCTACAATCCACATTTGCAATACTTTGCAGGGTATGCAAAACTTAAGGAAGCCAGTGGGAAGTGAGCAGTATATTTCTTCAGGAAATAAGATGCGCTCACATGTGGAAGCTATAGGGACATGCACTTTAGTTCTTAGTAGTGGTTTTGTTTTAAATTTGGAAAGGATCTTTTATGTACCTAGTTTTTCTAGGAATTTAATTTCAGTTTCAAGACTTGTACCTTTTGGTTATTCTTTCAACTTTTCAGATACTTCTTCCAATTTATATTATAAATCTGAACTTGTTGGGAAAGGTACTTTGTCTGATGGTCTTTTCTATATTAATTTACAAAATAATACCACTCATGATGTAATGCATGTTAGGGCAGGCATGAAAAGATGTGTTGTAAATGATAACCCTTCTATGTTGTGGCATCGGAGATTGGGACATATCTCCATAGATAGAATCAAGAGGTTAGTGAATGAAGGAGTACTCAATACTTTGGACTTCACTGACTTTGATACTTGCGTGGACTGCATTAAAGGCAAGTATACCAATAAGTCAAAGAAAGGTGCCAAGAGGAGTTCAGACCTATTAGAGATTATACACACGGACATTTGTTGTCCAGATATGAATTTTCATGGTCCGAAATATTTTATCTGCTTTATTGATGATTACTCACGATTTATGTATCTCTACTTGCTTCATAATAAGAACGAAGCATTAGATGCCTTTAAGGTATTCAAGGTAGAAGTAGAGACACAATGTGGAAAGCAAATCAAAATTGTGAGATCTGATAGAGGAGGTGAGTATTATGGGAGATACACAGAAGATGGACAAATGCCTGGTCCATTTGCGAAGTTCCTTCAAGAACATGGGATTGTTGCCCAATACAGTTTACCTGGCTCACCTGATCAGAATGGTGTAGCAGAAAGAAGGAACTGAACATTGATGGACATGGTGAGGAGCATGATTAGCAGCTCCAAACTACCTAAGTCCTTGTGGACAGAAGCTCTCAAGACAGCTGTGTACATATTAAATCGAGTTCCAACCAAGGCTGTTTCTAAAACGCCATTTGAGTTATTTAAAGGTTGGAAACCAAGTTTGTGACATGTACGCGTATGGGGATGCCCATGTGAAGTGAGAGTATACAATCCACAAGAGAAAAAGCTGGACCCTAGGACCGTTAGTGGGTATTTTGTTGGATATGCCGAGAGGTCCAAGGGATATAGATTTTACTGTCCATCTCATACAACTAGGATTGCGGAATCGAGAAATGCCAAATTTCTTGAGAATGACTTGATCAGTGGGAGTGATCAATTGCAGAGCATGATTCCTGAAAGGAAACATTCTGATGCTCAACCTTTCACTTCAAGTGACAGACTGATTATCGTTCATAGTGCCCCTCAAGACCAAACGGGCATTATACAACCAGTCATTGAAATTCCACAATTTGCTGATAATGAACTAGTAGATTCAGTCTCTCATGAGTTACCAGAGATAGTTGAACAATCAACTCCTCCAGAGGAGGTTGTTACAACATTAAGAAGATCTACAAGAGAAAGGAAATCAGCAATTTCTAGTGACTATATTATGTATCTTCAAGAGTCGGACTATAACATTGGAGCTGAAAATGATCCTGAAACGTTTTCACAAGCCATGAATTATAAGGAATCTAATTTATGGTATGATGCTATGAAAGATGAGATGAATTCTATGGCAGTTAATGGAGTCTGGGATCTTGTTGAGTTGCCTGATGGAGCAAAAGCCATTGGCTGCAAATGGGTCTTTAAGACCAAGAAAGACTCGTTAGGCAACATTGAGCGATATAAGGCAAGACTCGTTGCTAAGGGATTCACTCAAAGGGAGAGAATTGATTATAAGGAGACATTTTCTCCTGAATCTAAGAAAGATTCCTTCCGCATTATCATGGCACTTGTTGCGCATTTTGATTTAGAGTTGCAACAAATGGACGTGAAAACTGCATTTCTTAATGGAGATCTAGAGGAAAGAGGTTTATATGAAACAACCTGAAGGTTTTTCCTCTAGTAATAGTGAGCAATTAGTATGCAAGCTCAAGAGATCTATATATGGATTGAAACAAGCCTCTCGGCAATGGTACTTAAAATTTCATGATGTGATTTCTTCATTTGGATTTGTAGAGAACATCATGGATCAATGTATATACCAGAAGGTCAGTGGGAGCAAAATTTTTTCTAATCCTATATGTAGATGATATTTTACTTGCAACCAATGTTAAAGGTATGTTACATGAGGTGAAACAATTTCTCTCTGAGAATTTTGACATGAAAGATATGGGTGATGCCTCTTATGTCATTGGCATTAAAATTCAAAGAGACAGACTTCGAGGTGTTTTAGGTCTATTTCAAGAAACCTATATCAATAAAATTTTAGAGAGATTTCGGATGAAAAATTATTTGCCGAGTATAGCTCCCATAGTCAAGGGTGACAGATTCAATTTGAGTCAGTGCCCAAGGAATGACTTTGAGAGGGAGGAAATGAAAAACACTCCATATGCCTCAGCTGTTGGTAGCTTGATGTATGCTCAGGTCTGTACAAGGCCTGACATAGCATTTGCAGTTGGGATGTTGGGGAGATATTAGAGTAATCCAGGTTTAGACCACTGGAGAGCTGCTAAGAAGGTGATGAGGTATCTTCAGGGTACCAAGGACTACATGCTTATGTTCAGACGGACTGAAAATTTGGAAGTAATTGGCTACTCTGATGCTGACTTTGCTGGCTGTGTTGATTCTCGGAAGTCAACATCTGGATACATATTTATGTTTGCTGGTGGAGCTGTATCTTGGAGGAGCGCCAAGCAGACTTTGACTGCTACTTCCACCATGGAAGCCGAGTTCGTATCATGTTTTGAGGCTACTTCGCATGGTGTATGGTTGAAGAGTTTCATTTCTGGGCTTAGAATTGTGGATTCTATATCTAAGCCATTGAAGATTTATTGTGACAATTCAGCTGCAGTGTTTATGGCTAAAAATGATAAGAGTGGTAGTCGAAGTAAGCACATCGACATCAAATATTTAGCCATACGACAACGTGTTAAAGAAAAGACAGTGGTTATAGAGCACGTGAGCACTGAGTTGATGATAGCTGATCCCTTGACTAAAGGCATGCCACAACAAAAGTTTAGGGATCATGTAGACCGTATGGGTCTTGGTTATTTTATTTAATTCATTGTAATGATGAATTTTATAATTAATGAAACTCTTTTATGATTGTGATGTTTTTCACATTCAGTTATTTAGTGTACACATTTATTTGTGATGAGCATCATTAAGTTGGACCTAGAATAAACATGGGGTTTATTCATTAAGTTATATGGGTTTATGTTTCGGAAATATAATACATTGTGATACATAGTAAATAATACTCGATTTTAAGAGGACCTATTGCCATGATTCATGTATTCTGTTTCTTACTATAGTAATAGAATATACGGACCAAGTGGGAGAATATTGGTTTTTTCTCTATTAAGCGTATCGGTTAGATACGATTAAGGTGGTCCTATATTCTGATCTTGAGGGATTGCGTGAATTCAAATTTTGAATTCACGATTAAGATAAGAATCTCTCAACCATATCCGTTTAAAGCGGCGCCCTCTGTGATGGACAGATAAGGCATAAAGATTTATAAAACGGGTAGGTCCCTGCGCCTGGTTTCATCGAGAGAAAGTTTACACCATCGCTGAGAGAGACCGCAAGGCGTGGAAGATCCTTACCCTCATCTGGAAGAAAATCAACAGCAATGGCTGGAGGTATTTATCGATCTTTCCTTAATTAATTAGGATAAATATCTTAGTCCCATATTTCCGCATATATGATAGGGATCAATATATTTAATTTCAGTCTATCAGAGAAACCATAACAAACCTACAATTGGACTACACTACGGTCAGTATGGTTCATTTAATTACCATATATCCTAGATTAAGCATGAGTTTTCTCCTTCTTATCTGATAGGGCCAGTCAACAGGCCCATGGACAATAAAAACAGAAATTTTCAAAAATTTTAAGCGGCCATCTCCGGTAGCCTTCCTAAGCGGCTTAGTTCCTAGACGGCCTCGCTGGCCTATCGGGTCCTCTCCTTAAGGATGCAGTGGGCATTTAATTTCGTCTTGTTACAGCAAGCATTCATCATAATGAAGAGAGAGAACAATTGGGAAAAAGAGCTATGTGATGTAAGTGGGTTCTCTTAAGGACCTCCTTTTGTCATTAATGTCCCATGGGCAAATCAATGGGCGGCATTTAATGATACGGAGAATGAAAATAATTCCTAGGCGGCCCTTCATTCTAAGCGGCCCCTCCTCACAATAACTCTTAGGCGGCCCTTCATTCTAAGCGGCCCCTCCTCACAATAATTCCTAGGCGGCCCTTCATGCTAAGCAGCCCCTCCTCACATTAATTCCTAGGCGGTCCTTCATGCTAAGCGGCCCCCCTTCACAATAATTCCTAGGCGGCCCTTCATGCTAAGCGGCCCCTCCTCACAATAATTCCTAGGCGGCCCTTCATGCTTAAGCGGCCCCTCATCACATTAATTCCTAGGCGGCCCTTCATGCTAAGCGGCCCCCCTTCACAATAATTCCTAGGCGGCCCTTCATGTTAAGCGGCCCCTCCTCACATTAATTCATAGGCGGCCCTTTATGCTAAGCGGCCCCCCTTCACAATAATTCCTAGGCGGCCCTTCATGCTAAGCGGCCCCTCCTCACATTAATTCCTAGGCGGCCCTTCATGCTAAGCGGCCCCCCTTCACAATAATTCCTAGGCGGCCCTTCATGCTAAGCGGCCCCTCCTCACAATAATTCCTAGGCGGCCCTTCATTCTAAGCGGCCCCTCCTCACAATAACTCCTAGGCGGCCCTTCATGCTAAGCGGCCCCTCCTCACAATAATTCCTAGGCGGCCCTTCATGCTTAAGCGGCCCCTCCTCACATTAATTCCTAGGCGGCCCTTCATGCTAAGCGGCCCCCTTCACAATAATTCTTAGGCGGCCCTTCATTCTAAGCGGCCCCTCCTCACAATAATTCCTAGGCGGCCCTTCGTTCTAAGAAGCCCCTCCTCACAATAATTCTTAGGTGGCCCTTCATGCTAAGCGGCCCCTCCTCACAATAATTCCTAGGCGGCCCTTCATGCTAAGCGGCCCCTCCTCACATTAATTCCTAGGCGGCCCTTCATGCTAAGCGGCCCCCCTTCACAATAATTCCTAGGCGGCCCTTCATGCTAAGCGGCCCCTCCTCACAATAATTCCTAGGCGGCCCTTCATGCTAAGCGGCCCCTCCTCACAATAATTCCTAGGCGGCCCTTCATGCTTAAGCGGCCCCTCCTCACATTAATTCCCAGGCGGCCCTTCATGCTTAGCGGCCCCCCTTCACAATAATTCCTAGGTGGCCCTTCATGCTAAGCGGCCCCTCCTCACATTAATTCATAGGCGGCCCTTCATGCTAAGCGGCCCCCCTTCACAATAATTCCTAGGCGGCCCTTCATGCTAAGCGGTCCCTCCTTATGCGGCCCTTCATGCTAAGCGGCCCCCCTTCACAATAATTCTTAGGAGGCCCTTCATGCTAAGCGGCCCATCCTCACAATAATTCCTAGGCGGCCCTTCATTCTAAGCGGCCCCTCCTCACAATAACTCCTAGGCGGCCCTTCATGCTAAGCGGCCCCTCCTCACAATAATTCCTAGGCGGCCCTTCATACTTAAGCGGCCCCTCCTCACATTAATTCCTAAGCGGCCCTTCATGCTAAGCGGCCCCTTCACAATAATTCCTAGGCAGCCTCTCTCTCTCTCGACGGCCTGCATTTATGTGCCGAGACATTTATAGGTCTTATAAAGACCCTAGCTCCAAGGCATTTATTGGAGAGCATTCAATTGAATAAGAGCATTCAATGTCAAGTCACGAACCACGGAGAGAGAGAGAGACAGTGGAGGAAGTCCTGAGCAGCCTTTTCCTCAACGACCTTCCTCGATGGCCATTCTAGGCGACAGTCCTAGGCGGCCTTTCCCTCAACGGCCACCCTAGGCGGCCTTTCTAGGCGACCATCCTTGGCGGCCTTTCCAGGCGGCCTTTTTAGGCAGTTTCGGTTTCAGACTCCCAATGCCACCGCGATGATGGCTCCCTATCGCATTTATTTGCCAGGGCATTTATGGTCTTATAAAGGCTACATGCATTTATAGCTGCCATGTTGACTCCCTTTTTGGCCCCATGCATGCACGTAAGGGTGCTTCGATAATAACTTCGGGGCGTCTTCATCTTAGGCGGTCCCGAAAGCTTCTCCCAGCTAGGCGGCTCCCGAGCAATCCTAGACGGCCACCGACACCCCCATGACAGCAGCCAGGAGCGGCCTTGATGGCCACCGATGAGCGGCTTAGACGGCCCGACACTCCCATGACGGCGGCCCCGAGCGTTCCCAGGCGGCCGCACCGGTCCAAGCGGCCCCTATTTCCTACCACGAGCATCCTAGCCGGCCTCATGCGTGCACAGATCCGAACAATCCCAGGCGGCCACAGTGATCCCAAGAGGCCCTTGGCGGCTCCCGAGCAGTCCTATGCGGCCCCGGCCTCAGTCGATAATGGCCTCGCCGGACCTGAGTCCCTAGCGGCCCTTCCTTAGTGGCTTCCAGCTCGGACACGCATGGGCCCTACAGTGACTGTTCATCACGTCATCTTCTGGATTAATAAATTATGGCCACTTACTTTAATGAGATAATTAGGTGGTCATCTGTCTCTGATGAGATGACGCCTAAAGCTCTGACATTCCACTAAGAGGTAAGCTTTATCGAAAGTTATCATTCATCATAAAAGTCTTGACAAGTGGCAGCATTTGGGCCTCACATATGTCAGCCCTGACATTTCACCCACCAAAAGTACTCAGTCATCATGACACTTTAGCCACTCAGACTAAATGAGCCCCAAAAGTCATGGTCCATCATGAGGCCCCACGTGACTCATTCCCACTAGATGACAAAGATTCAAACTTCTCAAGCAAGTTACACAGAGTACAATAGTGAATAAAGAAGGTAAGAGGTAACTCAAAAGGACTCAACACACTCATTCTGGGGGGATCTCTCTTTCTCTTTCGAGCTTTCTCAAGCTCACGGTTGTTGCCCAGAGCACTAACTTGAGCGTCGGAGGGTTCTCGCCGGAATACCCGGCCGTGGGACTTCTTGCAGGCTTTGAAGATAAAGGAAGGGCTCCGATATTTCTGTGGGGGAACGGTCGACGCTCAAGGAGGCCAACTCAAAGTGATCGGGCATCAACATTATCCTTCTTTATTTTAGAGAAAATGTAGCATAGGCTGCCACAATCACCGTTTGAGATTTACTTTGAGCGATTTCCCTGAAAAAAAAAAAAAAAAGAGTTCGCTAAAAAAATTAGATTTCGTTTGAGTCAAAGATGCTTTACTTTGAGCGACGTTCCAAACCAGCTGGGTTGCCGGAGAGGAGAGGCCTGGCATTGTAAGGAAATAGGAATTGGGACGGAGCAGAAAGAAAGCAGAAAGAATATATTATATATATATATACAAAAAAGGGGAAAGATGGTAAGAAAAAAAGGTAAAAAAAAAGAAAAAAAAAAAAGAAAAAAAAAGAATCAGAAATAGAAGAGAGAGAAAAGAGAGAAAAAAATAAAAAAGAGAAGAAATAAAAACTTAATAAAAAAAAATGGTGCTTCCATTATAGAGATGAGCATAAAAAATTTGCTCACCATTGAAGAGAAATATACATCAATATAGCTCGGTCGCTTCTCCATGTCTATGAATAAAATAGTAATAAAACAGAAAGCCTCTCTTTATCTTCGTTCTCACTACTATTTTAGCTCTCGTTTTTATTCCTGTTTGTAGAAATCTTCATCTTTATCTATCTTATTTTTTAAAAAATTATTTTTATTTCACAAATAATCCATTCCATCGAAAACTCCATCCTGATCAACCTTATTTTTTATAATAAAATATTTATTTTTAGTTTTAAATCTTACTATATTTAAAAAATAAAAATAAAGTATAAAGTTTTATATAATAAATAAATAGATTTAAATAAATTTACTATAATTATAAATTTTATCAACTAATTAGTTAAAAAAATACAATAAATCATAATCCTTTTTTATAAACTTATACATATAATATTAATAAATATAAAGAAAATAAGTGTTTATAGTCTTAAGGTATTTTAAGATTATATATAGAGCTATATTTAAAATATTAAATTTAATAATATTTAAGTAATATAACGTATACGAGGATTCAATGGAATGGTGATAAAATTTCTTTCATGCTATCTCATGGGGAAATAAAAATTTATCCTCACTTCATTCGGGTAGTAGAAATCTAAAAGAAAAAAAAAAAAAAGAAAGAAAACCATCAATAGCATATACCTATATAACAAGCTGACCTTCTGAGTTGCGTTTATCATCTCATCCAATGTAAGATTGTAGCAAAAGTTTTACTATATCAGATGTAGTGCAATAGGAGCTGCGTTCGATGATTGGCGCGTGCGAAAGTAAAAAAAGTAATCTTACCCTTGGCATGTGCGAATGTGTGCTATACCGCATCTGATACAGAGACTTTTTTAAGATTGTAAAATGCCAAGGGCACTCTATTGGGTTAGTAACACGTACTCGCACAAGAAAAAATACTTGTTGCACTGAAGGATGATGCAGCAAGCGCACACCGATAGATTGGCCGTGTGCCCATGCCGCCAAGCATGCCAAAGCTCAATGAATCTTATTGTACACCGCATATGAGATGGCATGCATACGTAATCAATTCTTGCGCTCGATATTTACTTGTTGCACTATCAAGAGAAAGTCTTTTCCTCCCGCACAAGAGTAGGTAATGGGCTCCATAAACGGTCATTTCCGGTCCGAACAACCTGGGGCTTTTTGCATCCATCCAGGTCATCATCCGAACCGGCCCAGACTTGTGCTAAAATCCCATTTTAACCCGACCCACTTGCTTCTCGAGGGATGCCGGCACGGTACGCGCTTTCGTGGTCAAGCGACCCACGGCTTGGATGAAGAAGACGAAGGCGGTCACAAAATTATGAAAGGGCATGTGCGAACCATCTTTTGCGGCCATTCGTCGGTTTCCCAACGTCTTGACCAAATACTATTTTCCACACCACCATGACCACAATATTTTAGATTCTTTTTATGGACCCTATAGCTTGCATTGTGTAACTAGAATCAAGTCTGGTTTCAAACAAGGCCAATCCGCGTTCCCCTCGTTGACAACCAGCCGACCCATTAATGTACCTCATTAATAGCGTGCATGCGGAGATCCATACAACAAATTTTCAATTTCCAAGTCTAGTCTAAGCATACAGCTAATTTTTGTTATATCTAATTAGTACAAATGGTTGGCCATCATCCAATCAAGTGCACTAACACAGCACCATCGGACCCAATGGAAGCCTCGATCCCAAGAACCAGTCTCAAGGCTAGAGAAGTTCTTAGCTCTTATCTATTACCTAAAATGTGACCAGATTAATTAACGCCCGCCATATTATTAGTTTTGATAGCTTTTTGCTCGAATTTTAAAATTTTTTTAATAGCCAAATCGGCTTTCAATTTAATCATGATAAAAGCTAAATTTAATCTAGTAGCCAAATTTAATCATGATAAAAGCCAAACCATCTTCACAAAATATTTTAATTCAAAATGCTCATATAAAAGTTTTCATTTCTTTTCATCTCTCGCTTTTTTTAAAAAAAATTTTGATTACCCGCGCCCATCGAGCCACACCCAAGTTCAATTCATTAATTCATCAAGAAAATCATTCATCTCTGCCCCAGTTAAAACTTCTGACTTGCCTTGCATTTAATACAGCAATTGGACAAAAGCTCTTCAATCTCAAGCTATTCCATTTACGTTCCCAAAGCCATCTCGATCGGTTCCACTTTCTTCTCGTCCCCCCGCCGCTCCATATATATATATACACCCCCTTTCTAGCCTTCCGATCGATCATCGATCTCACCAGCACCTCTAGAAGTAAACATTAATAGGAGAGTAGTAGTTCATACTTCATATATACCACGAATTCATCTTCTTCTTTTAAATAAATGAAGCCTCTCTTCCTCCTCCTCCTCCTCCTCCTCCCCTCCATTGCTTTAGTCTCTGCTGATCTCCAAGTTGGCTTCTACAACTCCTCTTGCCCGCAAGCCGAATCCATCGTCCACACCGTGGTGGCAGACCACTTCCGCAGTGACCCCTCCATCACTGCCGTCTTCCTTCGCATGCATTTCCACGATTGTTTCGTAAAGGTGAGCAAATTCACATCCAAATTTCTAATAACCCTCAACTGATCATCGCCTTTTGCCACATGATCAGAGAGAATAGAACAAGCATGCAAGCATGCATGCATGCAAACCGTTTAGCCACGTAATTAATTGCATGCCTATATTATTGTACGTCTTGCTCCCCTCTAACCAATTAATGCTCTCTCCGCAGGGCTGCGACGCGTCGATTCTAATAAAGTCGACCAAGAACCAGCCGTCCGAGAGGTCCGCCGGGCCCAACCTCACGGTCCGCGGATTCGAGATCATCGACGAAGCTAAATCGAGGCTGGAAGCGGCGTGCCCGTCCACTGTATCATGTGCTGATATAATAACCCTGGCAACTAGAGATGCTGTGGCCTTGGCTGGTGGCCTGAACTATGCCGTGCCCACAGGGAGGCGGGATGGGCTCGCGTCGGACCCCAATCAAGTCAGCCTACCTGGACCCCAGCTCCCTGTCCGTCAAGCACTCCAGTTCTTCACGGCCAAAGGTCTCACTCTCGACGACATGGTAGTCCTCTTGGGTGCACACACCGTTGGGGGGCCCATTGCACCTTCTTTCGCGACCGGCTCTCCGATTTCCAGGGGACCGGCGCTCCCGACCCCACCATGGATCCAAGCCTGAGAGCTAATCTCACCCAAACCTGTGGGCCGAAATCGAAGCCGCTGAAGAATGACTCTACGGCATTTCTGGATCAGGGCACGTCGTTTTTGGTGGATAATCAGTACTACAACCAGATACAAGCGAAGAAAGGGGTGATGCAAATAGATCAAGCTCTAGCGTTGGATAATTCTACAGCAAGCATCGTTTCAGGTTTGGCGTCCGATGGAGACGGCTTCCGCAAGAAGTTCGCTGATGCTTTAGTGAAGATGGGGAAGATCCAAGTTCTTCTGGGGAGTGCCGGGGAGATTAGAAAGAAATGCAGCGTTTTTAACAACAGATTTTAGGCTCTCTCTCTTCGTTTTCTGTTACCTTTCCCTCGGAATAATTTTTTTTTTTTTTTTCACGCCTTTCCTTTGTTTTTAGTAAGTTGTTTGTTTACGAGCATTGGAGATTTAGAGTGCCGTTGAACGACATGCAGATCTCTGACTCATTAATTTGCAGTTGAATCGGGTCTTACGTACGTTTAATGACATATTTGACTTTTGGGTGTTCTATTGGCCCATACCACCCTTGAAAGCATCGTCAGAGCGAGATAATTGCAGTAAGCGGAGAGGTATGATACCTCACCCGATTTATGCGGGATTGCATGGGAGAGATTGCCATCCGAATTTTATGGTTCATACTTTATTTTGTAAGGTGACCCATGAGAAAAGCAATTATAAGCAATTTTATCTTGGCACCTCTTTTGCCTCGACCACATGTTATAATTCTTCTAGACAAATTCGGGTTCATTGGATCACGCGTTTTACCTTTTGTTTTTAATCATTTTTATGCCAGTAGAAAAATGATTTTGACCGTACTATATGGCATCCAATGCATGAAATAAGAGAATGGAGCGTAGCAGTGTAGAACGGGCGTGCCGCTCACAGCCCGCGTGGCCCGGCATGATGTGAACCATGCTTGCAATCAATAATATTGAGCCATTGTGAGCCTGAAAAAGTCTTTTATACATCGCCTTTGATGCAGAATAGTCTGCATTGAGCGTGATAATTCATCCATGGATAAGCCTGCATTGGGAAGCTCGCTCGTGGATCCGCACAATAGATACGCGGGTGAATCACCATGCTTGGTACATACAGACCATTCTGCATCGAAGTGGTGTACAAAACTTTTTCTTCTAAGATTTAGGAGGAGGGAGTGTCATGCTACCATGGCCCATTAATAATGTCATGCCATCCTGGCATGGCCAGCACAATCATGGGACATGGGTTGTGCTACTCTAGCACAACCCGTCCATTTTTATAGAATAATACCATCTCCCCTTTATACCTTGCATTTTTCCTATAATAAATGTGTGATATAGGTGTGTGGATGCATATATTAGAAATCACTTGAGCCGGTTAAGTCAACTCAACACTACGTATCAAGTTGATTTGGCAAAAGTCTAAGCTATATTTGGATCTTTAGAGGGGAAGGAAGGGGAAAGTAAAAAGAAGTAAAGGGATGGAAGGAAAAGAAAGGAAAAAGGAAGGGTTGTTTTTTCTTTTCTTGTTTGAAAAGGATAAAAAAAAAAGAAAGGTAATATCAATTATCTTGTTTGAATAGAAAGGAAAGAATTAAAGAAAAAGAGTTATGTGACAATTATACCCCTTCAGAATAGGGAATGAAACAAAGAATAAAAAATAAAGAAATATTTGATCTTCCAAAAAAATATAACTTAAACATTTCTCGTCTGCCAGCTTATCCCGATTTCGGGGTTAACAAATTTATCCTCGTTGAAGAAGAAACAAAAAAAACTGGTTAATCTCATTTCCTTCCCCCCTCTATTTCATCTCACTTCAAAACAAAGCAACTTATGGCCATTTTCCATCATTTCCTTCCTTTCCCTTCATTCACTCCAATCCAAACAAACCCTAAGTTGGCTTAGGTAGAACCAATCAATCCTTGAAAATCAAGAGTCATTCGACTTAAAGGACTACAAAGGAAGATGGATTTCACACTAAGTTTCTTTATTTAATTATCTCCCTTTTATTGACTTTATTTAATTTACTAAATTAGTGAGGAGGCTAATTTATAGATTTTATTATACCTAATTTTATGTTAAATTAATTAGGTGCATTAGATATACTTGTGAATTAAGTCGATACATTAAATTGGACTTTACTTGCAGCAGAGGGAAAATCCTTTTGCTTGCTTGACTAGGTGAAATATGCTAACTTTGATAGCGTGAACAAGCATGCACACACTCCGATGATTTTTGGCTTGTTATATTACAAGCATGAAAACTTTCTAGTTTGATGACTTGCTGTATAATTGTAATTATTTTATTGTTATTGAATATGTAAATAGATTGTATAAAAAAGTGGGAATTAATAGAAATTTAAAATTTATAAATTAAATTATTGACAAGCTATGCTGATAACATGGATTGCCATCATGTGCTACAGCATGGTTTGTATCAAATCCCCATCACAAGCTAAAAATGTGGTACTTTATCTTTTTCTTCATCACAAGCTAGAAATGTAGCATCCTATTGGATTCTTCCATCATAGACCGGAAATATGATCTTGACTAGTCCAAAGCTTAAATGATTACTTATTTATAATTAAGTATACTTGAGAATATTGAACTAGATTGGAACAAATTAACCAACATTAATTCCACGTGAGAATACCGTTATTAGATCAGTGGTTAATGGTGTGTGATATTAGCTTTGTTGAGTATTAATATAGAGATATGGGTATTGACTATGTTTGAATGTGCATATTATGAGCATTGCATGTTTATGATTATCATTACCTAATATATATATCCTAATTATTTGCACCATAATATTTATTTCCTAATATTTTTGATTATTGATGCATGCATTATATATGTAAGAATTCTTACTAAGTTGTTAAGCTCGTACCATACTTAAATTTTCAGTGCTAGCAGTATATAGAGTTGAGCTACAATTGGGATTCAAGTGAGAAATGAAATATTTAGATCATTCTAATTCCTACTAGATAAAGTAGTAATTAAGTATGTTATTATTTTTAATAAAAATTTTAAATTTTCTAATAAAGAGGATATTATGACTTATTATGACGATTAAGAGAAATAAGCTTTGCATAATTTTTATGACCACAACTTATGGGATTATTGTAATAGGTCCAACCAAAGGGCAAGGTTACCGCTCAGGCGGTAGCCCAATGGTTGGAGTTTCTTCACACATCCACGACGTCTCAGGTTCGAGGAATGAGGTTGCGGCTGACTCCTGAAATACCTGTGCTGGAGGGGCTAAGGTTTCTTCTAGTCTCCCCCTGTTCTGATTGTTGGCACCTGAGTAGGGTCAGGTTGACCTATTCGTCTTCGGACGGGGAACGGTTGCGTTCCTTCACACATCCACGACGTCTCAGGTTCGAGGAATGAGGTTGCGGCTGACTCCTGAAATAGCGGTGCTGGAGGGGCTAAGGTTTCTTCTAGTCTCCCCTGTTCTATTGTTGGCACCTGAGTAGGGTCAGGTTGACCTATTCGTCTTCGGACGGGAAACGGTTGCGCAAATCTAGCGCCGTGCATGGAACATATCCTGATGGGGAACGGAGCCGCATGGGACCTAGCAACGGGTCGGCAAAGCCCTCCTTCCTCTTTTTGTACAAAAAAAAAAAAAAAAAAAGGGCAAGGTTAGGGTGTCACATTTCTTGTTTGACATATGGAATAATATGTATAAGGACATTATATTTTTAAAATAAGATGTGCTCGATGCTGGTTCAATTTAAAAATAAAAAAATATTCTAACTCAAACCTGTGCTCCAACAAGATTCTGATTCTTCTTAAATTGAATTTTATAAATCATAAGCAAAGACTAACCCCAAATTTTGGGTTTGAATTACTTATAATATATATTAAGAAGTTGTACCCATCCTATGAAGTTTAGAGATGGTGCGAACGATCATACTATTTTATAAATAGAGAGAGAGTGCGAGTAAACTTAACTTAATTATGCTTGAAAGTATCTTCGCTCATATCTGATCATATTTAAATTTAGGCAATGAAATCTCACATCAAGGATCTGAGCCATTAGACATGATACACTTCCTCTAATATACTTACTAAAATCTTCTGATATGAAGATGCCTAGCTTGTATGAGAAGATATTAAAAATTTATTTCATATTACTTAGACTATCCCCCTTTTTTTTTGCCACTTTCGTGTTACTAGAGATAAAAAAAATATTATATTAGAATCTCATTACCATGCCAAGTCAAAATTTTATTCAAGTAGTTGGGAAATTATTGATTGGCCTAATTAATTGGCTTGAAATTTAAGGAGTCATGCTCTTTCAATGTTCGAGTTTTAGTTAACTATATGTAAATTCATTACTTCTTAGATTAAATCCAGTTTCAAATTAAGTTTAACAATTTTCTCTACTACATCCTTTCATTTTGTTTAGTTGACTTTGAATTTGAGTTTTCCTTTTTGATGTTTGAGTTTGGACTCGTTGCATCAAATTTATTTTTGTTGCAAAAGGAAAAAAAAGGTTACCCTTGAAAAGTTTGAGTTATATATTTGCTATATTTATTTTTATTGATTTCTTTATAATGCCCCATACAAGAAAAAATAAATATTGCGACGTCCAAATGCGTCGCAATTACGTCGCTAACATGCTATTGCGACGCAATAGCGACGCAATGACGGCGTCGCTCAGATGTCCGTCGCAATATCCATTTGTCGCAATATTGCGACTCTCTGCGACGCAACAATGCGTCGCAATATTGCGACGCATCCAAATGCGTCGCTAAATTTAAAACTAATTTTTAATATTTAAAATTATTATTAAATATTGCGATGCATTCAATTGCGTCGCAATATTGCGACGCATTTAGTTGCGTCGCAATATTTAATAATAATATTTTGATATAATAGCGATGCAATTTGAGTCGCTAATGCGTCGCAAATAAATTTTTTTTAAATATTGCGACGCAAGGTCATTGCGTCGCAATATTTATTAAAAATATTTTAGATATAATAGCGACGCAATTTGAGTCGCTAATGCGTCGCTATTAAATTTTTTTTAAATTATTGCGACGCCAGGTCATTGCGTCGCAATATTTAATAATAATATTTTAAAAATATTAGCGATGCAATTTCAGTC
>UESW01004084.1:603715-640491 GCA_900491605.1 Calamus simplicifolius
AGTTAAATTTTCATTTTTCAAAAACTTGTATTTCTTTTCAAAACCTTGAAATCGCCAACAAGTTCATTAAAAGCATCAAATAATTCATCAAATGCAAATTCATCGCAAGGGTTATCGGAACTTACCTCATCGTTGTCGTCCGCCATAAAACATACGTTTGCGACTTCCTTTTGTTCTTCTTCTTCGGAAGAAGATTCTTCGCTATCACTCCAAGTTGCCACATAAGCCTTCTTTTCTTTTTGTAGGCTTTCTTTAATTTAGGACATTCATTCCTAAAGTGCCCCGGTTTGTTACACTCATAGCAAGTCAAGGGGTCTTTCTCTTTTTCTTTGTCCTTGTCCTTGTTCTATCCTTTTCTCCTTCCCACTTTGCTCCAAATTTCTTCTTGTGGAAGGGTTTCTTTCTTCTCATGAATCTTTTTAAACTTTTTAGCTAAGAGAGCAGTCTCTTCATCATCATCATCATCGCTGCTCTCTTCTTCTTTTGCAGCTTTGAGGGCAATCACTTTCTTTTTTTGTGTCCTCCTCTACATGCTGCTTCATTGTCAGCTCATGGGTCATAAGTGATCCTAAAGCTCCTCTAAGGGTAGAGTGTTGAGGTCCTTTGCTTCTTGGATTGCTGTCATTTTTGCTTCCCATGATCTTGGTAGTGACCTAAGAATTTTTCGAACAAGTTCTGAGTTAGTATATGTCTTACCAAGACTTTTTAAACCATTTACAATATCTGTAAATCTAGTGTACATGCATGCAATGGTTTCAGATTGTTCCATGCTAAACAACTCATATTTATGAACAAGAATATTAATTTTAGATTCTTTTACTTGGTTGGTACCCTCATGGGTAACCTCTAATCTATCCCAAATCTCTTTGCGGAATTACAAGTGAAGATTCTATTAAATTCATTAGCATCTAAAGAACAATATAAACATTCATGGCTTTAGCATTAAGCTGTGCCATTTTCCTATCATTATCATTCCAATCCCTTTCGGGCTTAGGAACAATAGTGCCATCAATAACATGTGTGGGTGTACTAGGTCCATTAATTATAACACCCCATAATTCATAATCAGAAGCTTGAATGAATATCCTCATTCTTGCTTTCCAATATGAATAGTTGGAACCATTAAACAAAGGAGGTCTATTCGTAGAATGACCTTCAGCAAATGATCCAACTTGAGTTGCCATTTGGATCTTTAGCTCTTGATCGTGTGATCAAAATCTAATGAGCACAAGCTCTGAGACCAATTGTTGGCCCAGATGACAACCCAAGAGGGGGGGGTGAATTGGGTTCTTTAAAAATTTAACCTTTTAAAAATTTGCTTAAGAAGAATGAAAGCAAATGCAATGTAAATAAAGCACAAATAAAAGAGATAGAGATAGAGTAATGAGCACGGCAAACACAAAGATTTTATAGTGGTTCGGTGTATCCAACACCTACGTCCACTCCCAAGATTCACTTGGGTCCACACTATAATCTTCCTTGATTACAGCCGAGTTGTTTTACAAGCTCACAACTCAAACTTGTTGTTTTCCCGGGATCACAACGAACCCAGCCGGTTTTCCGGGCTCACCAGCACAAAACCCTAACACAAGCTATCCTAGCTTGTACCGAGGTAAACTACCTCCACTAGTTCAATCCCCCTGATTGAACTAGACAAACAATAGAAATATGTTTTCAATACAAGCTCCTTAATGAGCAGATAATCAAATAAAAGAACAAAGTTTAGAAAAGCCTGATTTGTAGTTGGTTGGCTTTTGAGCTTTTCTTCTTTTCTTCTTTTCTTCAACTCCTTTGAAGTGTAGAATCGGGCCTCAGCTCGGATTCTTCACGGATTGAACGTTGGAGTTGATTTGAGCTTTTTCTTTCCTTTCTTTGAATGTTGAAAATCTTTGATTTGCTCTTGAATAGCTCTTGGATTTTCTTCTGAAGCTTTCTTGGATTGATGAACTTGAGCACAGACGAAGCTTCCTTTGATTTCACACTTTTTCTTTCACTCTATTTTTGAATCTCGGATTTTTTCAAATGATGCTCTGTTTTTCAATTTTTTTCTTTTTCTCTCTTGATGTGTATATCTCTCTATTTGTATCTCTTTGATTTGAAAACGGCTTCTCTATTTATAGATTCTGCAAAAATATAGCCGTTAGAAACAAAGAAATATAGCCGTTAATGAAAAATCTTACCGTTGGCGCTGAGTTGGCATTCAGAAAAATCACGCTCAGATTTGTTGGAGTCGACTCCAGCTTTGGGTGAGTTAGCTCGAAGACGCATTACCAAAAATAGAAATATTCAGAAAGTTAAAGGGTCGACTCAACGAAAATAAGGTGTCGACTCCTGACAGTCGGGGGTCGACTCATGAAAGGCAAGGGGTCGACTCGCGAAGTGCTCAGAAAAACAACCTTCTGGTGTCTGAGCGGAGTCGACTCACACAGTCATGGAGTCGGCTCGACAGAATCGAGAGTCAACTCTTGAAATCACAGGGGTCGACTCGTGAAAATTAGGAATCTCTATATACTGAGTGGAGTCGACTCTGAAACTCTAGAGTCGGCTCCGGAACGTATCAAAAATCAGAGTAATTTCTGATTGACTTGAAATTCATTCCAGATTAATTTTAAATCAATTTTTTGACTTGAATACAATAAAATTATCATTAGGAATCAATTCAAGAAATGTTCCAAAAACTCATTGATTGAATATGAAGTATAAAAATTTCTTTTTGAAAGCTTAAACATGGAGCTTGAAGTTACTTTCAAATAGATTAAAGTCATACTTAACATACTCATTGATTGTTAAATAAATTCATGCTCATGTAAATAAACTCATTGCATCTTTTAATATACTCATGGCTTTTGGTAATCATCAAATCAATAAGATTGGGGCAATAATTTCTCAACAATCTCCCCAACACATCATAAGATGTCACAATGTAGGCGACGAGTTCATGTTTTGCGGAAAGCCAGTTCTATTCAGTGCCGACGAAGTCGCACTCATTCTGGGACTTCCAGCTCATGGGAAGAAGATCGACACGTCCAGCCAAATGTTCAACGAAGGTTGTTCAGACGGTTTGGCCAGGGTTTAGATCTTCGCCAAGAAGGTTTGGAGAAGTTGATATTTCAACTCCGATCATCTAAAGTACAGGAGGATGTCGAGGACACTGTCTGACTTTGGATCGTATACATGTTGGCCATGTTTTGGCTCCAAAGTCTAATCAGAGATGTCCACGGTATCTCATCCAGCACTTGGATGACTTAAGTCAACTGGGTAGCATCGACTAGGCTTCGGCACTGAAGGAGTTGATTGTTCTGGCTCTCCCAGAAATAGCTACTTGCTTGCGTTCCGAGGAGCCGGTGCACTCAAAGAATGCAAAAAAAGTTAGGAGGCAGCCTACCTTGTTCGGATGCTCGGCAACACTGGTAGTAAGGATTATTGAGACACATAATTAGTGTTGAGAGTAAATTTTTTTTTGTAATATTACTTTATTTAATATCCAAAAAATATCATGTTCAGGCGTGGTTCCTCGAGCATACATCAATGCGAGAGCCAGCATACCCTAATAAACGGCCCCGGCTATTGAAGTGGTATGACCACCAAATGAAGATCCAATCGGTTCGGGTTGCCGACTTGCAGCCTCACGACTTGGTAATCTAGTTCATTGCTCCATTACTCTTACCATTTTTTTCAACTTAATGCGTCAATATGTTCACTTAATATTAATTTGTTATCATCTTGCGTTGCAGATGGAGGGAGCTACTGTACCATTGCCAGAAGAGCGTTGGCTTCTCCCTCAGCAGAATGTTGCATCCCCCCCTCAACCAACAGATACTTGCGCCCCTCAACCAACGGATAGCTGCGCAGGATGCGCCGAGTTGAGGACTGAATTGGAGTGCGTTAAGGATCAACTCGACGATGTCAGGCACAGGCTGTCCATTGCTGAGAGCCTCCTCAGTTCACTGGTTAGAAAGGAAAGTAATGCAATAAATGAGGAGGACAAGGAAGACGAGAAAACAGAGAAGGTGCATTCCCTGGAGTTGGTCCTCCGTGAGCATGGTAACGTAAATAGTGAGGAGAAGAAGATGGAGGAGGACCATTCATCCGAGTTTCCAAATGAGACAGGAAATGCAAAAGCAGAGGAGAAGATTGGAGGGGGATTCATTGGCTGATAAAACAGAGCAGGGGAATGAAAATAAAGAAGAGTCCATATCCGATAATAAACTTGGCACCCCTGCGCCAAAGGATGACAATATGGACTTAGAAATAATTGGAGTGCCTTCGCTTGTTAGGAGGATTAAAAAAGAGCCGAGGAAGCATAAGGCATCCACGGTCGTCGGCGAATGTTATGAGACAACCCGACCTAAAAAGTCGGTGAAGACAGTGGGCATGTCAAAGCCCAACACAACGGTTGAAGATGACCAAATAATTATTCAAAATTTTTTGAGCGAGCGACAAACCGACGAGATCGTCTACACAAATATGTTTTCTGGCGTTGCAACAAGAAAAATATTCAAGATCTCATTAACAATGAAATGATAATAGATGATGTAAGTATATCAAGGAACATGTTCTAGTTGTTTATTTTAGAATTATATTAATCATTTTACATTCCATTGGCAGATAATTGATTGCGGCCAGGAGTTTCTGATGTGCAACTGGGCAGAGCATCCTGACCGATACTATAAGTGCATAATTGCATCAGTTTTTGTATTTGCTCTATGTCTGACTTCCTCATCACCTGCTTATGAACTTGCTGGATCATCTGGGGCTGCGATATTTGACAATGTATCGGATGAAGATAAGGCCCAATTCCGGTTTCTTTTCACCATTATAAACTCTGATAACTCGCACTGGCATTTGGTTGCTGTCGACATGGAAAGAAAGGTGTTCATGCACCTGAATTCATTGAAACGCAACCCGAAGTACAAGGCCAATGCAAGGAAATGGCATACAATTCTAGGCCACATATTCCATATCTACTGCGATAAGAAGGAAGCAATGGATTGGCTGATGGAAGATATTTCGGATTGCCCAAGCCAACCGACCGGATCGCTGGATTGCGGCCTATACTGTCTGAGATACATGGAATGTCTTGCTCGACGGGACAATCCTGATATGAAGATGGATTTCATGGATGAGGAAGTCAGAGATTACCGGCGACACTTAGCTGCGACGATATTGAGAGAGGGCCTGAACAAAAAGATTAGCGACATTGTCGAAAAATGTTCTTAATTTTTTTATTCTTCTTTGAATAAAAATTGAATGTAATTTATTCATATTAACACTGATTAATATTTAATGCAAATGCACAAATTTTATATTGCGAGCAGGAGTGCCCACAATGTATTCATATGTTTGCCTTCATAGGTTTCCGCCTTTCAGGTGTCGCCGCGCAAGAGCTAGGGTGTCATTTGCCAAGAGCTGGGGTGTCATCGCGCTAAAATCTTTGGTGTTGGTTCGCGAGCACTGGGATATCTCGTAGGTTTCCGTCTTTCGGGTGTCACCACGCAAGAGCTAGGGTGTCGTTAGCCAAGAGCTGGGGTGTCGTCGCGCTAAAATCTTTGGTATCGGTTCGGGAGTACTGGGATGTTTTCGTATGTTTGCGCCTTTCGGGTGTCGCCGCGCAAGAGCTAGGGTATCTTTTAACAAGAGCTGGGGTGTCGTCGCGCTAAAATCTTCGATCAAGGTTCGCGAGTACTCGGATGTCTCGTATGTTTGCGCCTATCGGGTGTCGCCGCGCAAGGCTAGGGTGTCGTTTGACAAGAGCTGGGGTGTCGTCGCGCTAAAATCTTCGGTGTCGGTTTGGGAGTACTGGGATGTCTCGTATGTTTGCGCCTTTCGGGTGTCGCCGCGCAAGGCTAGGGTGTCGTTTGCCAAGTGCTGGGGTGTTGTCATACTAAAAGCACTTCATTTTACTGAAATAAACACCCTATTTGAAAGCATTTCATTTGCGACCAAGCCACCATAATTCAAAAGTTACGACACCCGTGTTTTATATATGCTCTTGTGTAAGTTGACTCAATACATAAGCATCAAATTCGTCTATCAAGTTTCGGACGGCGGAACAATTCTCTCCAGGTCCTCTTCAGTATTAATAGACTGCAAACAAGTCTGCCTGATGCTTGAAGCAGCTCTTTCCTTGACCTGATTTTTTCTTGATCTTTTTGACTTCTTCTCGACTCCACTCTTTAATCTGTTCTCTCTCGGGCGACCTTTCGTCCTAATTTGTTCAGGATCTTGAATTACAAGCTCTGTATGTAGTTTAGCTGCGCAGTTGGCATCCATGGTAATTTTGAATATAGGTGTTAGACCATCCATCACTACATTAAATGCATCTTCAGACATGGAGGCTGCGAGTTTCGTCATCCGATGACTCAGCAAACTATATCTACAATCATTAACATAATATTAACAATAACAAATATTAAGACATTTCAATTAAAAAATAGTCACTGCGTACCGTGAGTTTCGTGTGCTTTTATCATAACCCTCAGTATTGCAGTCGAATTCGTCGAATTGATATTTCATGTCCTTGCACCATCTCTTCAAGAAGTATTTATCTGGTAAAACAAAATACGTCACTTTGATGAAGAACCAACAGGGCATGCTTACACAGGTACCCCTTGAACTGAAAGGATCGGCACTGGCATTGGACATCCTCAATATTTCTATCGTATGACACAATATAATCTTTGATCATCTCCTTGCCAATTCCATCGACTTTAATCCTTTCATACGACTTTACGGAATATAAACAAGTGTTGCCAGCTTCCTTGATCAATTTTGTATTTGATGCAGCCATTTCAAGGATCTCATTCTGAAATTTTTGAAAATGCTCCATGTATACCTTCCTGCAGCTTGTCTCTCAAAAGGTGATGATGTCTTTAGGAAAGCAATCGTTTGCAACGTCCTATTATCTTCCTCATTTTCGGCCTCGTATCTTTTTTCCAAGGCATCTTCGTACTTGCTTATGAACTCCGTTAGTGTTGTCTTCGAATTTATAAACCCATCGAAGAAGTGATTAATGCCCTCGCTCCTTTGTGAAGATGACATCCCTGTTCAAAATTTTGTCAACAAAAAAAAAATCATTTAACGCGAACATGAACCAAAGACAATGACAACAAACCTGTGAAGAATGTATCCTTTAGGTAAACTGGGACCCATTTTTCCCAACATTCGTAAAGGACATTGAACCAATTTATAGACTTGCATTCTTTATATTTTTCCATTACATGTGCCCAGCTTTCCTCGAATGACTGTATGGTCAATGAATCATATATCGCCTCATCGAAATCAACCATAAACTTGGGATTTGCTGTGCAAATGTGGCCAATCTTTTTTGGTATCTTCTTCAATATATGCCAAAGACAAAATCGATGTCGTGTGTTAGGGAAAACTTCTTGACAGCAGCCTCGATTGCCTTATCTTGGTCAGTAATTATGGCAATAGGTGCTTGACCACCATTTGCATCCAGCCAAGTCTGAAAAACCCATTTATATGCCTCAGTACTCTCATCAGACAACAATGCGCATCCAAGCAAGGTGGACTGTCCATGATGGTTGACCCCAACGAATGGACAAAAAGGCATTTGATATCTGTTTGTCAAGTACGTTGAGTCAAAGCTTAGAACATCACCGAAGTATGTGCATGCCAATCTTGACCTTGGATGAATCCAGAAGACAGACCTCAGATGACCATTATCATTGAGGTCTAAGGAATAGAAGAAATTGGGATTTCGGAGTTGCATTTCGGCGAAATGAATTACCATCGACTGAGCATCTCCTTCTTTCAGCTTAGACTGACGTTCGCGACAAATGAAGTTACGAGCATCCTTCTCGGTGAAATCCAATTATCCTCTGCCCCCTTTTCTTCTTGCTATGGCAGAGTATATCTGAGTCGTCGGAACATTCATGGCATGTAAATTGCTGATCTCTGCCTTCTCTGGTGTGCTGATCCTCCTATGCGACCGCAAATAACCAGTTGATGTTATGGACATCCCATGGTTATGTTCTAGAGAAACCTCATCCAATATCCACTTACCACTTGTAGCATTCAGTCTTGCTTTTATGGATGCCATACAATCAACTTTCCCAGTATTCCTATGATTCATACTCTTCTCTGATTTTCTAGATTTTCCTTGCCTCCAACACGCCAGGTGCTTGAAGCAAAGTTGTTTTTGTTGTTGGACCTGCTACACACTGTTGTGATTCCAAAACCAACTCGTTTCGCGTATCCATTGTAGAACGTATATAGATAATCTGCTGAATTGAATTCCATCCCAGTTTGAGGAACTACAATATCATCCACTGCATTTGGAGCGACGGGTGAAGTGTACGGCCGGGAGTGTTATCGATTTCTTTCTGATCTACAATTTCAGCATCAACTGTGGAAATATAGGCACACAGTCATGAACAATGATATCCATAGATTTAGTTGTCAATATATGCTGACAAAGGATTAGGATTTAGGACACGAAGGTTAAAACAATACGATACCCCATTTATCATCTCACGACACCCTAGTGATAAGGCGAGACCGTGCACCTTCACCCGTCGTGCAAATGTGGCCATTTGAAATGATCACGGTGAGAATACCCGCGACACCCCTTGTCGAATTCAGCCGCAACTCCTTCGCGACACCCCAGTTGAAATCTAATGACACCCTAGCACCAATGCTACGACACCCGTGGCTTAGAACTGACCGCGCGGAGAATCCCCGCGACACCCTAGGAGAATTGGATTTCGGCCGAAACTCCTTAGAGACACCCCTGTTGAAAGCTCACGATACCCTAGCTTTAAGGCGACGACACCCGTGCTTAGAACTGATCACGGTGAGAATACCCGCGACAACCCTTGTCTTCGCGACACCCCAGTTAAAATCTAATGACACCCTAGCACCAATGCTACGACACCCGTGCGTAGAAATGACCGCGCGGAGAATCCCCACGACACCCCAGGGAGAATTAGATTTCGGCCGAAACTCCTACGAGACACCCCTGTTGAAAGCTCACGACACTCTAGCTTTAAGGCGATGACACCCGTGCTTAGAACTGTTCACGGTGAGAGTACCCGCGACAACCCTTGTCGAATTCAGCCTAAACACCTTCGCGACACCCCAGTTGAAATCTAATGACACCCCAGCACCAATGCTACGACACCCATGCTTAGAACTAACTACGGCGAGAAGGACCGCGAGAACCAAGTTACTAAAATTTATTTTTATTTATCAAAAAAAAAAAGAAAAAAGGTACATTAGCCCTCACTGGGGCTTCTCATCTCCTTTGGTCGCTGCATTGGCGATCTGGCGCTGGAGGGACACTACTTGCCCCTCCAGCTGGCTGTTGGCCCGACGCAGGACCTCGATCTTTCTCGTTGAAACGGCCAGGTATTGCTCGACCGCCTTGTTGAGTCACTCACTGATTGCGAGCGACTTCGCATACACCTCCGCGTCGATGGTGACCGTTGCGCGGCGGCTGCCATGGCCACCAGTAGATCTCCCCTCGCCTCTGGAAGCCATCTCAGTATCAGAAAAGCTGAAAAGATGATTAACGATGGCATTCCCCCATCCCTATTTAAGGTACTCCTGGCGGGTGTTTCGATTGCCACGCGCTACCATCTCAGTGGGCGGTTCACAGGAATCGAATCGGTGAGCCCCCCCCCCCCCCTCGTCGAGTTTTGAGGGATGGGGAACAAAAGAGAGTTTCGGGAAGCCAACCGTAGTAAGTTCTACGTCGTCCCAAGAGAAAATTCACGAAACCCAAGGATGATTTGGATTTCGGCCGAAACTCCTTCGCGACACCCCAATTGGAACCTCACGACACCCTAGCATCAATGCTATGACACCCGTGCTTAGAACTGACCACGGAGAGAATCCCCGCGACACCCCAGGGAGAATTGGATTTCGGCCGAAACTCCTTCGAGACACCCCTGTTGAAAGCTCATGACACCCTAGCTTTAAGGCGACGACACCCATGCTTAGAACTGATCACGGAGAGAACCCCCGCGACACCCCTTGTTGAATTCGGCTGAAACTCCTTCGTAACACCCCAGTTGAAATCTCATAACACCCCAGCACCAATGCTATGACACCCGTGCTTAGAACTGACCGCGCGGACAATCCCCTCGACACCCCAGGGAGAATTGGATTTCATCTCACGACAACCTAGCTTTAATGCGATGACACCCGTGCATTAGCAGTGAACCCACGTTAATCACCTTTTCAGGGGTGTCATCCCCTTAAAGCTAGGGTATCGTGAGATTTCAACTAGGGTGTCGCGAAGGAGTTGCGGCTGAATTCGACAAGGGGTGTCGCGGGTATTCTCACCGTAATCATTTCTAAGCACGGGTGTCGTCGCCTTAAAGCTAGGGTGTCGTGAGCTTTCAACAAGGGTGTCTCGAAGGAGTTTCGGCCGAAATCCAATTCTCCCTGGGGTATCACGAGGATTCTCTCCGTGGTCAGTTCTAAGCACGGGTCGTAGCATTGATGCTAGGGTGTCGTGAGGTTTCAACTAGGGTGTCGCGAAGGAGTTTCGGCCGAAATCCAAATCATCATTGGGTTTCGTGAATTTTCTCTTGGGATGACGTAGAACTTACTACGATTGGCTTCCCGAAACTCTCTTCTGTTCCCCATCCCTCGAAACTCAACGAGGGGGGGGGGGCTCACCGATTCGATTCCTATGAACCGCCCACTGAGATGGTGGCGCATGGCAATCGAAACACCCGCCAGGAGTACCTTAAATAGGGATGGGGGAATGCCATCGTTAATCAGCTTTTCAGTTTTTCTGATACTGAGATGGCTTCCAGAGGCGAGGGGAGATCTACTGGCAGCCATGGTAGCCGTCGCGCAACGGTCACCATCGACGCGGAGGTGTATGCGGAGTTGCTCGCAATCAGCAAGCGACTCAACAAGATGGCCGAGCAATACTTGGCCGTTACAACGAGAGAGATCGAGGTCCTGCGTCGGGCCAACAGCCACCTGGAGGGGCGAGTAGCGTCCCTCCAGCGCCAGATCACCGACGCAGCGACCGAAGGAGATGAGAAGCCCCAGTGAGGGCTAATGTACTTTTTTCCTTTTTTTTTGATAAATAAAAATAAAATTTAGTAACTTGTTTGTCGAGGGCCTTCTCGTCGTGGTCAGTTCTAAGCACGGGTGTCGTCGCCTTAAAGCTAGGGTGTCGTGAGCTTTCAACAGGGGTGTCTCTAAGGAGTTTAGGCCGAAATCCAATTCTCCCAGGGGTGTCGCGGGGATTCTCCGCGCAGTCAGTTCTAACCACGGGTGTCGTAGCATTGGTGCTGGGGTGTCATTAGATTTCAACTGGGGTGTCATTAGATTTCAACTGGGGTGTCGCGAAGGTGTTTAGTCTGAATTCGACAAGGGGTGTCGCGGTATTCTCACCGTGATCAGTTCTAAGCACGGATGTCGTCGCCTTAAAGCTAGGGTGTCGTGAGCTTTCAACAAGGGTGTCTCGTAGGAGTTTCGGCCAAAATCCAATTCTCCTTGGGGTGTCGTGGGGATTCTCCGCGCGGTCATTTCTACGCACGGGTGTCATAGCATTGGTGCTGAGGTGTCATTAGATTTCAACTGGGGTGTCGCGAAGGTGTTTTGGCTGAATTCGACAAGGGTTATCGCGGGTATTCTTACCGTGATCAGTTCTAAGCACGGGTGTCGTTGCCTTAAAGCTATGGTGTCGTGAGCTTTCAACAGGGGTGTCTTGTAGGAGTTTCGGCCAAAATCCAATTCTCCTTGGGGTGTCGCGGGGATTCTCCGCGCGGTCAGTTCTAAGCACGGGTGTCTCGTAGGAGCTTTCGTTTGGAGCACGGGTGTCCTAGGCTTATAACTACGGTGTCTTAACAGTATATCAGGGGTGTCATAGCTTTAACGACGACACTAGAGCTATATAGACAGGAAATAACGGGAAATATAGGCCGAACCACTCTGACGACACCCCAGTTCATGAGGTATAACATCCTAGTTAAAAGAGTATGACAGTCGTGCTTACAAAATAGTTATGACTCCCAGAATGTCATAACTATTTTGTTCTAAGGAAGTTACCCGTGCATTAAACGGTTTGATCACGCATTAACTAACTCTAACCAAAAAAAACTGTTGGTGTAATAAAGGAGCCTTAGAAAGAAGTTGGAGGAAAGACTTTTTACTTTGTGCTGGGGATGACATTTCCTCCAGAAGTTTTTGTAGACAGACTCCAGTAGCCAGGTTTTCCAGCCTCGAAGCTGAAATATTTTCTTTCGATCGGGGAAGAAAGAGAGTTCTTCTTGCACAAATGAAATACACGGTAAAATGGTGCTAGGATTGAGGGAAAGGGCAATGGCGCTAGGATGGAGGGAAAAGGCATTTTCGTCCGCACGTTAATTTTAAAAAAAAACGAACAGCTTTAAATGGCCGTCACGTTCAGAATGTAACATCAAAGCAGAGCCATACCGTCCGGTAGGTCATCCATGTAGGAGCCACGTGGATCAATTAGAAGAGGCGGTGCAGCCCACATAAGCCTTACTGCACCGAAAGCGGTGTACAAAGTCTTTTCCTTTTGCGTAACCATTCCAGCCAACGTAATCATTCCAGCCACCGCAGACGTGGCGTCGATGTTTTTCATTTTCATCCTATTTTTGCAAAAACTTTGTCTCACATGCTAAAATTGTAAAATCTGTGCCGTTTGACACCGGTCTCAAGAACAGCCTCCTTTGTTCCCCGATCGCTTCCGCCCGGTTTCTTGTACTTTGAGTTTGAGGGGCAAAAATAAACCAACTGGAAACGACCTTTCTTCTTTCTAACCCGCCCTCCCCCAACCCATAGGCACCAAACTGACGGCTACGACAAGATTTATCCTGGAATCAACGGTTGAGATTGAAATAAAATGGTCCGAGGGCGCACCTGCGTTCCTGAAGGAATCGTTGTTGAGGGTGCCGGAGAAGACCTGCTCCTTGCTCATGTACATCGTGGATCCCCACGCCGGGTCGTCGAATCGATCCCTCCAAACACGATTCGACGCTTTCGCACCACCCTACTCCCTGCATCAGAAACGAATTCCAACAGATCACACGGTTCGGATCGACGGACCCCGTAGAAACTTCTGATCCGTCCGATTTCGACGCGACGGCGTTGATCGGGTGGCTCACCTCGAACTGGTGGCTCACCTCGAACTGGAGGAGCCAGCTGTGGGCGCCAGACAAACAGCACAGGTTAATATTATTATATATATATCTATATATTATAATATTAAAACTAAATAAATAATAATAAGAGATGGGTGAGTCAAATCATATGAAGAAAACCAGAGAACGAGATTATAAACAAATAATAAAATAGTTGTTTTATAAATTTATATTTGCCAACTTGCCTGCTCCCGATGCATGCGCATGTGGGAGGATGGTCACGCCAGCTAGAAGTGTCCCCTCCTTTGATTCCAGGGAGTGGATATGCTCCTCCATGGACCAAGTCCCACAAAAAACACCATCAAAATGGCAGAGAAACTGGATCTTCTCATGCTGAGAAGAACTTGCACACAAGAGTCCAGAACTGGAAGATGAGTGCGCAGGGAAGACGGTGATGGAGGAGGTCAAAGATTTAGCAAAAATAAAGAGATGAGGTGGTGGTGGTGATTTGAGAGGGAAAAATTCGGACTTTATAAGCTGGTTGTGGTAAGTAGGGCAATTCAATTGTATTAATTTTTTCCTTTACCTTCAAATTAAGCTGATGTCCTAACCTTCCTGTTCCCATACTCACATACAACTTCCCTGAGATCAGGCAGCTCAAACATGGCAGAAGCTCTCTTAATGTCTGCGATCGAAAAGATAGGACCTGGAGTCGCTAAAGAAGCGCTCATACCTGCTTGTTCCCAATTGCTCAAAGCTGCTACGCCATGGGAAGAAGTACACAGCAAACTGGAAATAATCAAGTGTCAGTTTGATCTCATGAAAGCCTACATAAAAGACGTGGATAGAAGGAAAGATTCTGACCAACGATGGCAAGAGTGGGTGAAGATTCTAAGGGACCTCGTCTACCAGCTCGAAGACATCATCGATGAATATGCTTATCTAGTGGGAGAGCAACATCGGCGTGGATTCTTTGGTTCCCTCCATGGAGCTTTTAGACAGTACAAGCATATCAAGGCCTGGCGTGGTATCCAAAACAAGTTACAAAAAGTTCAGAAAATACTTGACACCCTTTCAAGGCTGAAACAAAATTATGGTATCGATGAGAAGATGAGTCACCCAGATGATTCTGCTGAAAGACATCGACACCGTGAGGACCCTCCTGCTTCCCTGATGGAGATGAGATCGTGGGCTTTGACGGACACAAGAAACGGATAGTGGGGTGGTTGATTGATGAGGAGCCATCACGCACCATAGTTTCAGTATGGGGGATGGGTGGACTGGGAAAGACCACTCTTGTTGATGAAGTCTACAAGAGCCAAGCAGTAAAGCGACATTTTGATTGCAGAGCACGGGTTACTGTCTCCCAAGAATATACAGCCGAAGATCTAACAAAAAGAATCATAGAAGACTTTTTCAAGGAAAATGATGACATTCGTCCACCCAACATTGACACACTACCTGGGGACAGACTGGCGGAGACACTTCACGGTTATTTGCAACAGAAGAGGTATCTTCTTGTCCTAGATGATGTGTGGCACGCAAATCGTTGGTATGAAGAAATAAGTCCAATGCTGGTAGATTGTAAATGTGGAAGCAGAATTGTCCTAACAACTCGGCATCAGCATGTAGCACACATAGCAGTTGCAGGCCGTGTTCTCGAACTACAGCCTCTGCAAGAGGACGACTCATGGGTTCTCTTCTGTAACAAAGCATTCCAGAAATATCCGGACAAAAGTTGCCCTCCAGATCTTGAGTACTGGGCGAGAAAGATCCTGGAGAGGTGCCACTGCTTACCTCTTGCTATTGTGGCTGCAGGCAGCGCCCTGTCATATCGAGAGAGGGAAGAATTGGAATGGAGGGAATTCTATGAGGGCTTCAATTGGGAAGACTCTGACATGCCGATGTCCGAAAGGGTGAAAAATATATTGCATCTCAGTTTCAAAGATCTCCCTTATCATCTACGAAGCTGCTTCCTATACTGTAGCATGTTTCCAGAGGATCATCTCATAAGGAGGAAGAAGCTAATCCGGTTATGGGTTGCAGAAGGTTTTGTTCAGAAAAGGAAAGGAATATCTGAAGAACAGGAGGCAGAGAGAAACCTCAATGAGCTTATTCATCGATGTATGCTTCAAGTCGTGGAAAGGAATGAATTTGGTAGAGCGAAGTTATGTCGAATGCATGATCTTGTGAGAGAGTTAACTTTGACAATATCTAAACAAGAATACTTCGGCATGGTTTATAATGATGATGAAGCCGAATTGATTGGCAAAGCTCGTCGCATATCAATTCAAAAGGACATCAATGATTCACAACCACTGAGAGGTATGTCCAATGTTCGCTCTCTCTTCATGTTTGACATGACTAGTTTCTCTTGGAAGTCATTGACTACAATGGAAAGTAGCTTTAGCCTTTTGAGGGTTTTGGATCTAGAAGGTGCTCCCATTGAGGCTGTTCCAGACGAAGTGACCAGTTTATTCAACTTGCATTACCTGGGTTTGAGGAGAACCTTGGTGAAGAAGCTTCCTAGATCCTTGGGAAGGCTGCGAAAGCTACAAACCTTAGATCTATATGACAGTAATATTGAGGAGCTGCCCGATGGGATTACTCAACTCAGGAATCTGCGGCATTTAATTGCGCAAAGTAGATATCCAGATTTTCCTGTGCTGGGTAGTTGTCCTTGTGTTAAAGCACCCAAAGGGCTATGGAATTTGAAGAACTTGCAGAGTCTGCATTCAGTTGAAGCAGATGAAGACATGGTCCGACACATGGGCAATCTCACACAACTGAGATCCTTGACAATAAGCACAGAAAGAGGCAAGCATTCAGTGGAGCTCTGTTCCTCCATATCAAAGATGAGCCACCTGGTCACCCTGGCCATTATAGGCAGCGACGAAGGAGAGTCACTGCGGTTGGAAAATCTAAAGCCACCAGGGTTCCTCTACAGGAAGCTTTATTTAGAAGGACGACTAGAACATGGTGTGCTTCCTCACTGGTTGGGATCTCTGACGGACCTTCGGAAGTTGAATTTGCATTGGTCCAGCTTGAGAGAAGACCCACTGCGTTTGCTGCGTGCGCTGCCTAATTTGGCCGCACTAGAGATAGCGAGGCGTATGAGGGGCAGGAGATGTGCTTCCATGCAGGAGACTTTCCTAAACTCAAGTACTTCTTATTGGCTGGATCGAACCAGCTCGATTCGATAATCATGGAGGAAGGGGCATTGCCAAACCTGTCTGAATTGTCCCTGCTGCAGAGGAATGAAGCTGCTACCTCAGGGTATTGAACATCTAACAAGCCTCCAAGCCTTGTACTTGGAGATGCCAGAGGAGTTCATAGAGAGAATACGTGGAGGAAGTGGGAACGTGGAGGAGCGACAGAAGGTTCAACACATCCCCCTAATTAGGCATACATGGTCGAATGGAGACGAGTGGAGAGAAGAAACTCTATCCTGAAGCACTCTTTCTGAAAGGTTAGTATTTTATTCAGCTCTTATTTTCCTCTGTTAAGTCATGCCTTTCACTCGAGCATTTTATTTTTCTATTTTTCATGTAAATTCCATCAAAATTGTTATCTTTCTCAACATCAGTTGTCAAGGCCCTGTTGCTCCAGTAGTTCATATTGAAGCCCTGTTTTGAGTGCAAAGATGATCATGCACGATAATCTAAAGATTCTACTTCTCTTTCTTTTTAATGAAAATAATTAAAGATTCTATTTCATCTTCAAAACATGAGTGGCTAGTTGGCCATGGATCTTAATTTTGATGACAACAATTATTGTTCTAAAGCGTGAGGTTGTAAAATGTGTGACAATTTCTCTCTGCATTTAAATAACAAGTAACTTATGTTGATTTTAATTAATTTTTATGGGAAAAAATTTTTCTCATTTTTTCATAAAAAAAGAGATTTATGAGAATTTTTTTACTGGTAATTTTTGAAGCATCATACTTGATCGCTGGCTTGCAGTTTGATGTTTTGCTGTCCCAATTTTTTTATATCCAACAAACTTCCTTGATTAGAAAAGTCACAAAATATGAAGCAAAAATTCATAATTTTGCTACAAGTTAGCCGCCAAGTCTTAAATTCTTTGTTTATTCTTTGCTAGATTTAAACTAAGGTTGATGCATCTCAGGGCAATTACCATGCCATCTTGAGGAGTTCACCAATCAAGCTAATTCGGTCATCATTGCAAGGGGATTTGAGCATTCCTAAATGCTGCATGCATCTCCAAAAATTCATCGATCAAGATCTCTATTGCCATGTGTGAGTGTGCATGTATATCTATATGCTACTTGTGTATGCACATGTATGTGTGATATAAATTAAAATGATATATTGCTTGTGTGAGATTTTCAATAAGGTTGCAACGTGCTTGTGTGCTAGAAAGTAAAATAATATGACACATTAATTGTACTTGTGTGACAATGCCAATGATGTTGTATTTACATGGACATTACTGTTGGGATGTTGTAATGTTATTATTAATAAGCATCTAATTGTGCTTTCAGTAAAAATGGAGTTGTCATTTTCAATTTAAGCATTTTATATGTTAATTTAAATCCATACTCAATTGATTATATTTGAATTCAAGAGGCAACATACCTATTCATATTCTATCTTTTCCTGCAACTTTTTTTTTTTTTTTGCTTTTATTTTCATTTTTTATATGCTGTGATACTATTTGTGGGATTTAATCAAGTATTGCATGTTTACACTATAAAAAATTGTTATTTATTGATGGTTAAAATCTACCCGTAAAACTTAAGAATCTACCTGTATGGAATTTTTCAGGCTATATCAAATGTTAGAAAATTCATTAGTATAAGAGGCTTCAATATAGAGATTTTACTAAAGATTTTTTCCTTCATTGGTATAGTTTTAATGAACTATGTTGATGGTTCCAAATATCATTAGTATAAGTTATTGATGGATAAAACTATCAAAGTAGGTCATGAGCTTGATTTTTTGCTTATACTTTTAGCAACTGTTACAATCATTATTATAATATTATATCTATTTTAACGAATTGATGCATTAGTAAAGGCTTATAGGTTTTATAGCTATAGCGATAGTTTTCATAAATCAATATATATATATATATATATATATATATCATTAAGATTTCAAAATATAATTTTTCTTGATTAGTGATGAAGTAATAATTTTACTTCAACTTAAAATATAAACAAACTATATATAAAGAAAATATTTTTATTAACTTATAATGAATACTTTAATATCTAGGACATAAAAATAGTTTAATCTACTAAATATAAAGATGATAATCCATTACATCTTAAAAGAAATATATAAATTAAAAAATATCTTCAGCCTTCGCTCTCAACCTTTTTCTTACACATATTAAGACTCAACAGCGATTACCCATACTCTTAACTTCATATATTATACATGTATGCACATTAATAAGTATGATTAATATATGACATGTCAAAATAAATTGAGACAAAAATTAAAAGAAAAAACAGAGTAAAAATAATTACCTCAAATTTAATTATGAATTGTATCAACATGATGAGTAAAATTTGATTCCTCTAGTTTTTTTTTTTAAAAAAAACTTCTTCTAAGTGGATGATTAGGTCAACGAAAAGAAATATAGTTATTAGAGTGTGGAAGGCTGCGTGAAAAATAAATTATGGGAAGATTTAGTGGCATAAAATCACTTAATCTATTCTAAAATGCCTTTCAAATCACCAATTACGGTTTACCAAGTTCAGAACTTACTTCAGTTGTTTCAAGTTGCTCATAATTATGAGGTTGGAAGCAAAAATGTGGTTGGCCAAAAATAGACAAGAGTACCATCCAATAGGTAGATTAAAATATTCTAAAAATATTCTACAATCAACTGAGAGGCAGTTGAATTAGAGCCATTGAATGTTATAAAGATGTAAGCTAATTCTACAGAAACTATTTTCCATGAAGACTTAGCCTAATTTTAACTTTTATTTTAGGTTTTTCACACTCAGAAGTTTGAAAAGGCCCAACCTACAGGAACATTATAAACCCAGCAAGCTGTGGCTCCCAAACTAATCACCAGAATATGTCCAAAAGAAATATGTAACTCAAGTTAAGTCTAAGCATTATATCAAGAGAAAACATTATGGTAGGAGAAATCTATCATGGGATTACAATGTATAAAAATAGATCTATTGATCTGATGTACAAACAATATGTGGAACCTATGTTAATGCTTGAACATAGCGAGATAATCAACATATCATTGCTTTCTTTCAAAAGTTCGCACCATAGTAGAATTTGGATCAACGTTTTGGCATTGTTCATCTTAATCAAACAACCATAATCTGGAGCTATGATATTGCTATTCACCCTTTACATATCAAGAATAATTTCTTCTTAGTTGATCTAAGTCTACCATGATCTTGAACCAATCTCTCATGGATCACAAATAACAAATTTATTTCTAAAGATCTAGTCCAATAGTATTAGTTGACATAACTGGTTAACTTTTGTGAGTTGTTGATATGGCCTCTTGGTACGTGTTAAAATTTTCATGGATTGGAATCTATGATTATAAGCCCAGGTACACTAGCATTGAACCTTTTCTTTCCAAGTGAGATAGTATATAAATAAATGAAAAAGTAATTACAATGTTGTGGAATATAGATTAACCGTTAATAAATATTTATTTATTTATGCCAACATGGGAAAAAAGTAGCACAGACCAAATAAAAGAACACATTGAAAGAATTCCATCTATTGGAGTTTATTATATTAGTTTGCATGATGCATTACCTTTCCAAATTATGAAGATTTCACTATTTTCTCACCATGGTTTTCAATGTTTTACAATTATGTGCTCCCCAGAAAATGTAGAAGACTAACAATAGAAGAGCATTTGGGATTGAAATTCATAGCCCTCAAGCACTAGGTGACAAGTCTAAAATGCTACCTATAGATAACACTTTGAAACAAAAAAGAGAAAATATGGTAGATAACAATATTTGATTTATTTACTTCATAAGTGATGCACAAAAGTGATTTGTAAGTGCACACCATGTTGTCAGAACCCAATAAATAAGTTGCTATGGTGGAAAGAATGTCGCAGCATTCAACCATGCAAATTGTCTAAACTGTTGGCACAACATTAGAGCTCAAGTCATTTAGGAGTTCAATATATAGCAGCCAAAGAAGCAAGTCTAGAATTCAAATTTTTCTATTTTTTTTTAAATCTATTGCAGATGATCAATTTTTAAAGTATGTATAGTATAGTACTACAGTGATAAAAATGATGATATTGCACCAAAGTGATCGAATTATATACTTAAGCAAGTCAATAGTTAATCTCATTGATTTAGATATTCACCCATCATTTGTTTAAGTTTCCATGAGATATTGTTGCAAGATTTACATGGGTGATCTTGAAAATATCTTGGAAAATCCCACCCTATAAACCTCACATACATATCCCTGTTGAAGCATAACAACAAAACAATAATCTCAATAACAAATAAAAGGTCATTTGCAATAACTTATGTTCAATGGGTACAATATATAATTGCAAGGATAAAATGATAAATAGTTTAATTCATTCTGAACAAGTACTAGGACTAGTCTTGTCAAGGTGTTAGAGGGACCACCACCACACAACAAACAACGAATTGCAAATAAGCTAATGAGTATGGAAGTCAAAAACATATTTCCTGAAAAATCATACCTTCTAAAATTTTCATGGCTTAAACCTAGAAATAAATAGTACCAATTATTAGGTTAAAAATCCTTAAAAGGAAGGGGCAGGAATTTGACAACCATGCTCTCTCTCTAAAGATGATTGGAAAGATGGCAAGGAAGGAAAGAAGCAAAGGGAGGTCAGCAAAATAGAAAAAATAAATTCTTTTCTAATGAGTTAATGAAAAAAACAGTGGATCAAGAGAGAGAGAGAGATAGAGAAAACTGCTGCTTATATCGATAAATTTTGATGCAAAAATAAAATTCTTTTCCCAAAGGTATCTATACCCTTTGCATCATAAATATGAAATAACAACCTACAGATAGCAAATTACTCCCTATCTAACTGCTGAATCTATTCTCAATGGACGCTAGCAAGGTAATAAAAAAAGGATTGACATTTAGAGAAAACGTAAAACGACATCACATATGACTTTAGGGTTTCCTAGATTTATGCCATGGCCAAAGTTGTGAATCTTTTCCCAACCTTTATTTTCACCACTTCCGTCCCACCATCCTATGTCCTCTTTGTGAGAGCTTTTATATCCTTAGACAATGCATTGCTTGCTCTTTGAGTGCAAACAAATTTAGAAAAAAAAAACTCATTTTCCACAAAGAACTGAACCAAACTCATATATAACAAAACATTTCATTAGTAATTTTTATGTATATAAAGCACAAATTTCAAATTTAGATATATTTGATATCAAATGCAAAAGTTAACTAAAACTCTCATTAGAATTCCTAAATCGAACTCTAGTCTAGATGCCCTGTAGCTCTAAAAAAATGTAACAGTAATGATGTGAGCTAATATCTTAGTAAGAAATCTTCTTCCATACATACAATTATATAATTACTAAAAATCAATAATGTAGCACTCAACTCAACTCAACTCATCTAAGCCTTTTCCTAACTACATGGGGTCGACTACATGAAGTCACTTAAATTATAAATTATTACATCTTTCTTAATTATTTATGTTCATGTTAGTTTAGGCCTGCCTCTACCTCTATCCTTACCATGGACAGTTAAAAAATCACTCTTTCTAGCTGAAGCATCTAAAGGTCTTCGTTGTATATGTTCAAACCATCATAATCAATTTTTTTTTAATTTTATCTTCAATTGGGGCTACTTCTATCATTTCTCGTATATGTTTATTTCTAATTCTATATTTTAAAGTTTTACCATATATCCATCTTAATAAGGGCATTTTTGTTATACTTAATTTATTCACATGTTGTTTTAGTATTGCCCAACACTTTGTTTCATATAGCATAGATGGCCTAATAGTGATTTTATAAAATTTTTCTTTTAATTTTAATGGAATGTGTCGATCATACAATACTTTCGAAGCACTTCTCCACTTAATTCATCCTACTTTAACTCTATAATTTACATCTTTACCTATTTTACCTTCTTGCTGAATAGTAGATCACAAATACATAAATTTTTTACTCCTTGATAGCTCTTGACTTGCAATATTTTGTCTCTTTATTTGTATTTCTACTTCCACTAAAATTATATTTTATATATTCAGTTTTAGTTCTACTAATCTTGAAACCTTTAGATTCTACAACCTCTCTCCAAATCTTAGCTTAACATTTACTACAAATTTAGTTTCATCAATCAACACTATATCGTCTGCAAATAACATACACCATGAGATATCATTTTGGATATGTTTGGTTAATTCATCCATAACTAATGCAAAAAAAGTAAAGACTTAAGGCATATCCTTGATGTAAACTTAGAGTAATTGAAAACTTACTAGTTTCTTCTATTATTGTTTTAACAATAGTTATTGCTCTATTATACATATCTTTTATTAATTCTATGTATCTTTTAATAACTCTTTTTTCTCTCTAAAAGTCACCATATTATTTCTCTATGTACTGTATTATATGCTTTTTATTTGTCCTATACTTCTCCATCAATCTCTTTAATAGATAAATAGTTTCTATGGTCAATCTTTCAAGCATAAATCTAAATTAATTATTTGACACCAAAGTTTCAGCTCTTATTCAATTTTCTATTACTCTCTCCCATAATTTCATTGTATGACTCATCAACATAATCCCTTTATAATTTACACATTTTAAATATCATCTTTATTTTTATATATGGATATTAATATATATTTTTAATCATTCGGTATTCTTTTAGTTGCTATAATTCTATTAAATAAATTGGTTAACTACATAACTCTAATTTCTCTAAGCCTTTCCAAACCTTAATAGGGATCACATCTGGCCATAATGCCTTTACATTTTTTATTTTACTCAAAGCATTTTTAACCTCAAGCATGCTAAATCTACAAAAAAAATTTATTTTCAACACTTAGGTTATTACGTTCTTCTATTCTTAAATTTACTACATTATTTTTATTTAATAATTTTAAATAACTTTTTCATCATTCTTTTATTTCTTCTTTTATTAAGACTCTTTCAATAATTCTTTTATTTCTTCTTCTTTTATTAAGACTCTTTCAACTTCATATTTAACACATTTAATATAGTCATAATCTTTTATTTTTTTTCGTTTAGTTTTGCTAATTTATATATAGTCTTTTTACATTCTTTCGTATCTAGTCTATTATATAAATCATATAAGCTTTAAGTTTTGCCTTACTTACTGCTTTTTTAGCTTCTTTCTTTACATCTTTATACTTTTTAAGATTTTTTTTATCTCTAGCCTCTTACCAAATTTTATAGTTTATTCTTTTAAGCTTGATGACAGCTTGAACTTCTTTATTCCACCACCAAATTTTTTTTCCTAATAGTCCTACTCCTTTTGATTCTCTTAAAACCTCTTTTGCTATATTTTTATGCATTTAGTTACTTTTTTCTATATTAAGTTGGGATCACTATCTATATTCGTAATCATTTCTCTTACTAACTTTTATTTAAATGATTCTAATTTTTTCTTTCAAATTCATCATTTAATTTTTAAATTAAATAATTTTACTTGCCAACATATGGTGTTAAACATTTAATTTTAGACCTAATTAATATAGCATGGTCATCTATAGCCTTATCTCCTCACATAGTTCATAACAATGCTACATGTGCCAAATTATATAATTCAAATATTAGCATCAATCCACAATAGTTTCAAATTAATTATTTTTTTATCACATATTGGATCCAATATTATGGCATTTGAGCTAGTCATAATCGCGCTCCAGCTTGTAATAGGCAAACTTCACATCGCTCATATTATACTCCACTAGTGGCTAGCAACTTAGGTGTTAAGCCATACTAAGAATTGCAATCAGTGCCACGATCCTGCCTATGGCTACCTATGTTCTCACGTGATAAGTCCAGATGACTCCTTTCCTCATTATATAACATTTATTTAATTAATTCGTCATGCTTCAGTAATAGATTAGTTATCGCCACACTCCCACGATTAGCCAACTGTAAAGTGAAAGAGAAAAAGAAGTGCTACTACACTTCCACTAGTGGTTGGCTATAAAAAAAGAGACAAGTATTACACTTTTGGTAATAATCAGCTATAAAGAGATAGGGAAGTGCCATACTTCATTAGTAACCAACTATAGAGAAATATTAAGTATTTACCCATAACTAGGCAACACTCTCACACAGCTAGTCTAATTGAACCCACCTCATTTTATATTTTTTATAATTTATTTATTAATGATATGCATATTTTATACTTTATAATAGTAATAATAAATCAGATTTTATTATTTTATAAGTTATGATAACAATACCTCATAAAATATTCATAATACTATAGTAAATTATGCAGGGCATAACTATATATGAAATACTAAATTCTTATAGGTGATATTTCTTATATTTATTGAAGCACAAAATCAAAAGTATCAATCTAGCTATAGTATCAATCTAGCTATAGGTCTACCTAATGTACCTGGACTCTAAAATTAATTTTAGCATAATAACACTTAAAAGTTAGCATTGATTAATTAAATGATTGTTCCATTATTCTCTAACTTTTAAATTTTTAAAATTAATATATTTTCTTCATACTAACTCTAAATTTTCTACAGCCCAAACATAATATTTAATAAATTATTAAGAGCTAAAATTTTTACCTCAATTTGTGGGTTAGGGAGAGTCCCTTCACTGGTCCGCTCAGTTGTCTACAAAAATAAACCCATCCTAATCAAAAAAATATTTTAAGATGAAAAAGGGGGATCGTAATCTTAGGAGTCAAGCTAGACTAGGTTGGATGAGGGGAACAACCTTGCCTGGGATCAACATACCGGGTGTGAGAGCATAGGCCTGACCTGGCTCAACTAGGAGCTCATGGAGTCCCAAAGAGAGAAAGAGCATTAGAGAGAGAGAGAGAGAGAGAGAGAGAGAGAAAGATTAGAAAGAGAAAGAGAAAGAGAAAGAGAGAAGGAAGCTAGAGAGGGGGTTGGGTGTGGGGGGTGTGGTAAGGCATGCGTCAGGTTTGGGCCTAGTGTCCAAAATGAGAAGGAAAAGTTTTGATGCACTGTTCTTCGGTACAGTAAACGTGTATTAGATATGTGGATTGATCATGCATATGTGCTATCTCATGTGTAATGCGTGCCAAGAACTATTGAGTCTTGGCATACGTAGTGGCATGGGTGCACGGTCAATTCACACATCTGGTGCGCATTTGCTACACTAAAAGATGATGTAGCAAGTCTTTTTCAAATAAGAATAGAATGGGTCAGCCTCACAACATGCTTACCAACTATCATTTCTGCTGGCGAGGCTCAAAAGAAACTAGTCTACAAATACATGTCTAATTAGCAACAAATTTTAGCAGCTCGATTCAAAATATTTATATTTACTTTGAACTTTTAAGTATAAATAAATTGTTCAACATAGATTAAATCATCCAGCACACATACAAAATATGGAAAAGCACCAATAAAAACAGCAACAAAATATACACGAAAACAAAGAGTAGTCAATAAAGGTAAATTATTTTTAAACTTAAAATAATATTGTTCAACCATGCAAAATTAAGTTATTCAAATTTTTTATCTTAAAAATATTATAATTTTGAGTTTCAATAATATAACTCTGTTCATTATGGAGTCATATTCGGAAATAAATCATCTAGAACCTACCCATTTGCACTGAGGATTATAAATTATTATTATTATTATTGCAACTATCAAATGGGATTAAATGCCCGCTGACTTTTAGCCTGCCACCTCGAGTTAGGGACCCATCATTTTGCTGGCCTAAGCTTCCGCACGCCCTTTTTCAGTGTCCATCTGTTAACAATATATTAGGGTTAATGGATGCTATTGCCATATAATTGCTCCAGGTTTAACCACCGTAGAAGCGAAAGAGGTACGGAAGGCGAGCGAAGGTTTTGACATTATAAATTCCAGATTATAGAACTCAATTTCCTTTTCTACTGTGGGTCTTTATACCGCTTGTCTTTAATTTGTTTTCGACCTCTTTCATTGGATGGGTTTTGTTGTTGAGCACCATGCCTACCCCTAGTTTGGCCAGCTTCTCCCTGACAAATGAGCTCCCATTGTCTCTTCCTAGCAACAGCCTCCCGGTAGGCAACTTCAATTCAGCTTATGCTCTTACTTCGGCTTGCTCGTTCCCGCCGACTAATTACATAAAATTGATCACAAAAAGACCTCAGCACAATTGAGAAGAATATAGCTTTTTTAAACCAACTTAAGTTCTAACCGTGTTTAGGCTTGATGTAGGGATAGTGGCATCTAACGTGATTACTTAGTTAGCAACCATCAATGTTCCTATCGATCAAAACTCAGCTAATCTCCGAGCTGAACAAGTACTCCTTAGATTGATTCTCGAAGAATAAATTGGTCGAAGGCATGGTCATGGCCTCACAACTATGCTGGCCCAAAAAGGTCCAAGCTCAGTTTAAAAAGGCTCCCCGAAAGGCATGTCCTAGGTTGTGTTCTAATAAACCTCATCAATTTTGACCAATACTCCTTCGGTTGGTCCCCAAAAGATAAATCGATCAATGGAAAGGCCCAATAGCAGTCTTAAAACTAACTCGGTTCAAGATAGCCTAAGCTAAGTTAAAAAAAGGTTTCCCAAACGTCGTGTCTCCAGTCCCAACCTAATAAACCCCTTCAATGACTTATAGTGTCATGCCCTCGACCTAGCATTCAGACCAGATAGAACATGATATGGCCGCATATCCTTAAAGCGAATCCTAAGAGCATATTAGGCCTGCTAACCTTAGCATCCTCAACGAAGGTTATATATCTTATGCATACAAAATAAATAGTCCTTACCATATCACATAATATCCTCAACATAAAAGAAGTATGACTAACAAAGTATATCAACATTCTTAATAAGTACAAAATTATACAATATCAAATGCAACTAGCTGCTCTAATCTCACTCTCAGTGTATCCCAAGGTCTCGCCCAACATCTACATCCTCAATATCCAAAAAAGATAGGATAAAACGATGAGCTAAAAGCCCAATACAAATCTTACACATACAAATGGATATAAAGCAATAAATAAAATATCTACACAATATGAAGATAACCTAGCTAACAAAATAAATCATATTGCAACACATACCAAAAATAAGTGTATCAATAAAAGAGAAACTGTCAACATTTTTATCTTTCACGATATTAGACTATATCACCACAATCATCATCAATTAATATCACATATCATCAACAAAATCCAACCCCCAACTAAGCCCTACTGGACTGGTTCTATAACAATGACTTCTAGCCATCACCTTAGACCCTATTACTAGCATCCTCTAGCCATCATAGTAAACCCTGACGCTAGTGCCCTCTAGTCATCATTATAAACTTTGTCAAGAGCATTCTCTAGCCATTCCAATAAACCTTAACACTAACAACCTCTAGTCATCGGGTTATGTCCTGTCACTAGTACCATATTACCATGTCCACATGACTAATTCATATGCCCATATATCAAACCATCACAACTTCAATATATTTTAATATGCATATCAAAATTTTTAAGTTTACATCATTAATGTTATCAAAACCATGATATCATGCCATAAGATATGCCATAACTATATATAATATGAAATCATGCTATATCATATAAAAAACATAAAGTATATCCATGCATAGTCAAATATGTTGATAAAATAATATGTATAAATCCATGATGTATGCCATAACATGAATAAAATTAAACATATCATATATGAGTAGGCATAAGACTTCTATCTTGAATTGCTAATCCAATATTTTCTATAATATCCACCAATAACAATTAATCATCCATTGAAAAATCAGTTATAATTATAATCATAAACAAATGATTAATCTACTAAAATTCATAATTAAAGGAAAAATCCTCAAGAATTACATTTAAAATTACCTTTACACCCTTAAGCTCACTCAACATAATGCAACTAAGCTTAAGTGAGCTTAATTAAGGTTAGCTAAGTTTTAATTAACTCCATAACAAAATTTGAGTGTAACAACTCTTTTTTTCCGACGCTAGGGGTAAAAGCGGCATCGGCAAAAAAAAATGTATTTTTTTGAAGACCGATAATTTTTTGGATGCCGACGCTTTCATATTTTTTGATTTTTTATCGAACGCCGATGCTTTCCAAAGCATCGGCGGTTAAGATCTTTTTCTTCCCCTTTATCGCCGCTTTCTTCCCCTTTATCGCCGCATGGCTGCCTCTCCGCAAACCCTAGCCGCGCTCAGCCTTTTATATGCCGTCTTTTTGGGCGGGAGGAACCCATCCACAAGGTCCTCGATAGTGGCAAGCATAGGAATCGCCTCTCTTCCCCATCGCTTCTTCATCCCGTTTCACCCATTTGTTCCATTTGATTTCTTCATCTAGATTAGGTTTTTCTTTTTCTTTTTTTTGTTTTTCCTGAAATGTTAATCAGATCCCATATGGTTAGGTTAAGTCTATCTCCGTCGCCTAAAAGGGAGATCGAGATTAATAGAGCCTGTGTCGTCAATGTCGTGCTCTCTCTGAGGTATGAGATTAACAAGCCTTTGTCGTTCTAAGGGAGATCGCATCGGGACGGGACCTCAAGAAGTTCCTTTCTGTATGTTATTTGTCTTGTGCCTTCCTTTGATCTTATATGTCACTTTAAGAGCTTTCGGCTTATGTTGTTTTGTACTTATGATGCCCATGGTTTCTTAAGTGATTGCTGGACTCTGGGTTCTTTCTATCCTTGGGAGCTGCTGCAATTTCTTGACCTTGTTCTATATTAGTAATGATATCTTTTTTTCTCTCAGTCTTTCTAAGTTAAATTCTCTAATGCATTAAAGTTCTAAACGTTTTCTTGAATCTTTTGTGAATGAAATAAAGTGAATGCATTAAAGTTCTAAACGTTTTCTTGAATCTTTGTGAATGAAATAAAGTCAGTTACTAAACTCCAGCGGATTGTTTTGTAATGACCTTGTGGCGCTTGTCTGTCGTTGAGCCTTACAACAGCGTCTTCTCCATCCACTCCCTTTTTGAGCACACCGATGTCTCCTCGATAACAAGGCCATCTACAACATCTGCCGCTGCTCCCTCGACATTGAGCGTCCTCCACCTACACCAATCTGAACCGCCTTGTCTCCCAGGTTAACCCCCATATCGCCCTCTTTCTATATCTGATCTTGTCTTCTTGGTGTTTGTATTGAAGCCTTTCGGATGATGTTTAAAACAGGTGATTTCATCCCAGGTTAACAAAACCCCCAAGGATTGGAACGCTGCCTTCTTCTCAATTCCCATTCTCAATTCCCACTCTAAAATTATGCGTCAGCGTCGGCATCGTAATTTGCCGACTTCTACAAGCATCGAGAAACTATTTTCCGATGCTAGAAAAGCGTCACTTTAAAAGCATCGTTATTATACCCTTCTAATCCAAGCATTGCATCCATCAAATGATCATTACTTAAACTTGTATTAGCTTAATTAGATCAAATACAACTTACTTAGGTTACTAATTCCCTTAATCAAGGTTTGGTTTAACTAATTAGAGCCTAATTAGATGAATATCATTGCAATTTGGGCCCAAACCTATATTAATTGGACATAAACAGCATTATGGTCCCATAATTTGGGTCTGGGTTAATTCTGGATTAGTTCTAATTGGTTCTCTTTGGGTTAGCTTAATTTATTTTGGTTGTTTTAGCCTAAATCATCTCAAATATATATATATATATATATATATAACCAGCTCATCTTGGCTACAAATTGCCACAGATAAATCCATTGAACTAGCCCAATTTCAATCGAGCAACCCGGAATGGTTCAACTAAACCCAACCCAGTTGGTTCACAGAATCAAGAAAACCTGGGTGGTCTTCTCTTCCTGAGACATGAGACCATGGCAGATGGCTTCATCCTCTCTTGATCACTCTTCTGAAGAGAACCTAGCCAAGAACCTGTAGAGCCTGATGTGGTACTCTAAAGCTTAAATCCTAGGGTGGAGGTTTGTAGGCTCCACAGGGTTAAGGCCCAGGTTGTTGGGTCTTTTGGGGGCTAGTCTATCATTGGCTGGTTTGGGCCCAAGGTGTGGGCTGGTCCAAGAGAGTTTTTTTTAGGGTTTATTATCCATATAATAAGGCACCGGTTCATGTGTGGTGCTGGTTTTATTTTGGTGGCCGTCATGGGGACGGGTTTATATAGTCATGTAACGATATGATTATAGATGAATGAAAGAAACCCTTTTCTCCTTAGAATAAGCTATCACTTATCTTTCTTTTCCTCTCTCTCTTCTTCTTTCCCCTGCCGCACAAGAGCCAGAATCACGACTTCATCAAGGACGGCTTCGTGAAGATTCGTGGAGCGCTCTCGGATCTATTGGGAAACGGCCCTCTATTTCTTTCCCTTGCCGCACGAGAGCCAGAATCACGACTTCGTCAAGGACGGCTTCGTGGAGCACTCTTGGATCTATGGGAAATGGCCTCTATTAGGAGAGGAATGGCCTTCTATTAGCAAAGAGAGGAATTAATTCTTGAATTAATTCCAGGAAGCCACTTGCACGGAAACGTCTTCACAAAGACGTGGAGGTGGGGAGGAATTGAAGTGCAGGAATTAATTCCAGGGCGAAGCGGAGAATTAATTCCAGGTGGAAGAGAGGAATTAATTCCAGATCAAGAGACTACACACCTAATTAAAGAGAAAGATCCACTCTTCATTTGGTATCAGAGCTTGATGATTTGGTGAAGAAAAGATTGGATCTTGGGCGTTTCTTGGTAAGATATCAAACCAAAATTTCTGCAGCAAGTTTAATTTTCTATTTTTGCTGTGTGCATTGTTTCTTGGTTGGATATGGCATCTAGTAGCTTTAAATTCGATTTTGAAAAGTATGATGGCAAGGGAAACTTCACCCTATGGCAACAAAGGATGAAGGATTTATTGGTACAGCAAAGGATTTATAAGGTCTTGGTGAAACAAAGACCGGATAATGTAAGTCGTGAGGATTGGGAGGAGTTAGAGGAGATTGCATTTAGCACAATCAGGATGTGCTTGGCTGATCAAGTCTTGCCGAAGATTTGCACGCAGACCACGGCAAGGGGGCTCTGGGAAACTTTAGAGAACACTTACATGGGAAAAAGCATGACAAACAAGTTGTAGTTAAGAAACAGTTGTACAGCTTGAGAATGCCTGAGGGAGGAGATCTTGTGGCCCATATTCAGAAATTCAATCAAGTGTGCTCAGAGGTGATGAGCCTTGATGTGAAGATTGATGAAGAAGACAAGACCCTCATCTTGTTGTGTTCGCTACCCAGTTCCTATGATGGTCTGATTATAACCTTGGTGTAGACCCTGAATTATGAAGAGGTTGTGGGGGTGCTGAGATCAAACCAGCAAAGAGAAAAGATTCGCATGGGAAACTCTAACACAGAGGTACTTGCTATGAATGAGAGGCAAGGAAGACCATGGGAAAAGGTTAGAGGCAAGTCCAAAGGCAGATCTAAGTCTTGGGGCAAGCAGAAAGCATGAAGTGTTACAAGTGTCATCAGATTGGTCACCTGAAGAGAAATTGCTCACTTCTGAAGAATGAGAAGGGGAAGGGCATTTTCAAGGGAGGTTCAGCCAGCAATGGTGGTGCAAACTCATCTGAAGACAGTGAAGATGATGTACTGGTAGTTTCAGATGGGACCAAGAAGTGGGATAGTTGTTGGACACTTGACTCAGCTGTTCTTACCATTATACTTCGCATAGGGAGTGGTTTGCAACTTATGAAGAATATGAAGGGAGTGTATGCCTTGGTGATAATCATCCTTGTAAGGTTGCTGGAGTTGGAAGCATAAGGGTGAGGATGTATGATGGGGTTATAAGGACTTTGACCAATGTCAAACATGTCCCGAGTTGAAGAAGAATCTAATTTCTTTGGGCTACCTAGAGAAGCATGGGTATGCTTTTGAAGCCAACCGGGGAGGGATGTTTGAGGATAACCAAGGTGCATTAGTGGTGATGAAAGGAGAAGGTTGGAAAATAATCTCTATCAAATGGAAGGCTCAGTGGCCATAGATAGTGCAGAGGTGCTAGCAGCGGCACAGGAGGAACAGTTGGTCTATAAACTGTGGCACTATCGAATGGGATACATGAGTGATAAAGGGCTTATAGAACTCAGCAAAAGAGGTCTAATTCCAGCACTTAAGAAGGAGGACAATGACATCTGTGAGCCCTGTATTTATGGCAAACAACATAGGGTAAGATTTGCCAGCAGTTCCAAGCAGAGTAAGGTATTTGGAACTAGTTCACTCAGATGTATGGGGACCGGCCCCTGTGTCAGCCAGAGGTGGGGCTAAGTATTTTTTGACCTTCATTGATGACTACTCCAGGAAGGTATAGGTATATCTGATAAGAAAAAATCAGAGGTATTTTTCGGTTTAAAGCTTGGAGAGTTGGTGCTGAAAAGGAGACAGGAAAACCAGTGAAGTATTTGAGATCTGACAATGGAGGAGAGTACACAAGCAATGAATTCAGAAGCTACTATGAGAAAATGGGATCCAATGCCATTACACAGTGAGGATGACTCCCCAGCAGAATGGTGTGGCAGAGAGGATGAATCGTACATTGATAGAGAAGGCTAGGAGTTTGAGGCTGCAGGCATCACTGCCCAAGGTCTTTTGGGGTGATGCAATTATGTTCTCTGGTTTTCTTGTTAACAGATCCCCTAATAGAAAACTTGATGGAGGCATTCCAGAGGAGATCTGGAGTGAAAAGAAGGTGGAGCTTGGACACATGAGGATTTTTGGTTGCCCAGCCTATGCACATGTAGAGGCAACTGAAAGAAGCAAGCTGGACCCAAAATCACAAAGGCTGATCTTCATCGGATATCACAGGGAGTTAAAGGATATTTGCTATGGAGTTCAGATTCACATAAGTGTATCATCAGTAGAAACATTATTTTTGATGAGAAGAGCATCTTGAAGAAGTCAGAGATTGCAGATGGAGCTGAAAAGGCTGAACAGGATAGCAGTGGACAACATTAGCTGACAGGTGATGTACCTTCTACTTCTACTTCAAAATGTACTTCTTTTGAGGTGGATTTTGGTATGAATGTTCCAATACATGTAAAGGATCAGCCAGGAGAGCCATCAATCCAGAAGGAGGTGCAGGTGGAGTCACACACTTCAGCTTTGAGAGATGATCAAAGGGGTGTGGCACTACACAAGGCAAAGCATACCATCATCAAACCTGCTCGGTATCGCATTGATGACATGATTTCCTATACTCTAATCACTGCAAATGAAGATCCAGAGACCTTCCAAGAAGCCATGGAAAGTTCAGAAAGAGAGTCATGGATGCAGGTCATGATGGAGGAGATGGAGTCCCTGGAAAAGAACAAGACATGGCAGCTAGTGGATCTACCTAGAGATGCTCGGGCTATTGGTTCAAAATGGGTGTTCACAAAGAAGGAGGCACCTTCAGAGAAAGGTGGAGTCAGATACAAAGCAAGGCTTGTTGCTAAGGGGTTCTCACATAGAGAGGGAGTGGACTACACAGAGGTATTCTCTCCAGTGGTACGTCATGCTTCAATTCGTGTGTTGTTATCACTTGTAGCACAACATGGTATGGAGTTGCAGCAGATGGACGTGAAGAGGCTTTCTTACATGGGAGTCTAGAGGAGAGGATATACATGAAGCAACCAGAGGGTTTCAAGAAATCTGGATTGGAAGAAAAAGTATGTCTACTAAAGAAATCGCTCTATGGTTTGAAGCAGTCACCCCGTCAGTGGTACAAAAGGTTTGATACTTTTATTTTGGGCCTTGGATTTTCTAGATGTAAACATGATACTTGTGTCTATGTGAAAAATGTGGTTGAGGATGATGCACTGTATCTCCTACTGTATGTGGATGATATGCTCATTGCCAGCAGGAGTGTTGAAATGGACTGAAATATGCATTATCAACAGAATTTGAAATGAAGGATTTGGGGTCAGCTAGGAAGATACTTGGGATGGAAATTTACAGAGATAGGACCAAGGGAATTCTACACTTGTCATTGGATGGATATATTCAGAAGGTGTTGGAGAGGTTTGGGATGGATAAGGCCAAACCAGTTGGAACACCTTTGGCTAGTCACATGTCTCTTTTTAAGTTACAAAACCCCCATGAGGAGAAAGAGTACATGGAGAGAGTTCCATATGCTAGTGTTGTGGGCAGCATTATGTATGATATGGTGTGTTGCAGACTTGACATAGCATATACAGTGAGCCAGGTGAGTAGATTCATGGCGAACCCAGGGAAGGAGCACTGGAAGGCACTCAAGTGGATTTTGAGGTACCTTCAAGGAACTTGTGGACTTGGTCTAATTTTTGGGCAGCAAGAAAGACCTAAGTAGAAATCTAATATCCCAAGTAAATCATTAGGTCCATTGGAAGGGTTTGTGGATGCAAATTTTGTAGGTGATCTGGATACAAGAAGGTCTACCAGGGTATGTGTTCAGCATGTATGGTGGATTAATTTCTTGGAGATCAATCCTTCAACCTATTACAGCTTTGTCTACAACAGAAGCTGAGTATATAGGGATTACAGAAGCTACCAAGGAGGCTCTTTGGTTGAAGAGACTCATCATGAAAATGGGGGTGAAGCAGGGTACAATATTGCTACACGGTGATAGTCAGAGTGCCCTGCAGTTAGCTCAGAACCCAATCTATCATGCACGCACAAAGCATAGATGTGAGGTATCACAGGATCAGAGAATTAGTGGAAGAAGGTGAAGTGGAGCTGGTAAAAGTTCATACAAAGAAGAACCAGGCAGATGCACTTACGAAGACTCTTCCACGGGATAGCTTTCTCTCATGTGTGACACTGATGGGTCGGAGGGAATGTGCAGATTTTTCATCAGCAGCTTTGAAGCACCAAGGTGGAGATTGTAGAGCCTGGTGTGGTACTCCAAAGCTTAAATCCTAGGGTGGAGGTTTGTAGGCTCCACAGGGTTAAGGCTCAGGTTGTTGGGTCTTGGGGGGCTAGTCTATCATTGGGCTGGGTTTGGGCCCAAGGTGTGGGCTAGTCCAAGAAAGTTTTTTTAGGGTTTATTATCCATATAATAAGGCATCAGAAGTTTTTTTAGGGTTTATTATCCATATAATAAGGCATCGGTTCATGTGTGGTGCTGGTTTTATTTTGGTGGCCGTCATGGGGACGGGTTTATATATAGTCATGTAACGATGATGATTATAGATGAATGAAAGAAATCCTTTTCTCCCTAGAATAAGCTATCCCTTATCTTTCTTCTCCTCTCTCTCTCTTCTTCTTTCCCTTGCCGCACGAGAGCCAGAATTACGACTTGATCAAGGACGGCTTCGTGAAGATTTGTGGAGCCAGAATCACGACTTCATCAAGGACGGCTTCGTGAAGATTCATGGAGCGCTCTCGGATCCATTGGGAAACGGCCCTCTATTTCTTTCCCTTGCGCGACTTCGTCAAGGATGGCTTCGTGGAGCGCTCTCGGATCTATTGGGAAATGGCCTCTATTTAGTAAAGAGAGGAATTAATTCTTGAATTAATTCTAGGAAGCCACTTGCACAGAAACATCTTCACGGAAGATGTGGAGGTGGGGAGGTATTGAAGTGCAGGAATTAATTCCAAGGCGGAGCAGAGGAATTAATTCGAGGCGGAAGTAGAGGAATTAATTCCAGATCAAGAGACTACACACCTAATTAAAGAGAAAGATCCACTCTTCAGAACCTAATCCTCTCTCTCAATCATCAGTCTCTAGCCAATAACCGAGACAGAGATGGGTAGATCCAGCGAAGCCCAAAGCTACCTACAGTGAACTAATTGGCTATAGTTCAGACCAAGGAATAAAATAGAAAGGAACAATAGTGGATCGATTACCAACTAAAGTGTTGATCGGATACTAGGCCAGGGGCATTTTTCACGGCAATAAGGTGTCAGTAGAAATTTGGCTTCTGATCTAACTCTAAATCAAATAAGAAGATGAAACAAAGAACACACCTTATCTGATGTTTACGGTCGAAGATAACAACCAAACTGAGAACTCTTGATCCGATCGATCTCCCAGTCCCGTCTCCAAAGAAGAAGAAGAAGAAGAATAGTTAGTCCACTACTAGAAGTAGATCAGGAAGAAATAATAATAATAATAATAATAATAATATACTTCCCACAAAGACAGTTCATTTTAGATCCCAAGTTTTGGTTTATCAAGAAGAAATTAGAACCAGAAACAAAAGTTATCCATCCGTAACGAAGATCGAATGCCAAGGAATGGAAAGGATTGCAGTGGCTATTGACAGGATATCCACGACTTACAATCGATCTAATTAACAACCCTACCATTGAATTTAAGGAGATAAGATAGAACAGAGATTTGCAAGCCGAAATAGGAAACTAGTCGCGGTCTTACCTAGCAGTGATTCCACTACCACCAGCAACGGGAAAGCAATGATAACCCAGAGATTCTTCCCGGAGATACTCGATCTTGCTTCCGAGCGACGGAGATTCAGCTACTGATGAAGAACTAAAGAGAGGAAGAGGGAGAGCTAGGAGGGGAGAAGAAGAGAATAAAATTGGTTTCCAAG
>UESW01004084.1:648252-692852 GCA_900491605.1 Calamus simplicifolius
TTAATCTTAATAAATTCTGAAATTAACTGTTTATTTTAATGCAGAAAAAGTTTACGTGGGACCCTGCCAGCCATGATGCCATTAGGGCAGCATGGGAGGCTCTTACGGGATGCCAATACTCCGACATGCTTCATCATTGGAGTTCATCAGGTCAGCGTCCTGCGCATGTGCCAGAGGGTATTTGGTACGAGTGGCAGTAGGCCTGGCAGTCCGATGGCTGGTGCAGGAGGTCTGCATCAGCCAGCACGAACCACCGATCCGAGAAGGGCGGTTCTGGCACGGGTCTCTCCCGCCATACTTCGGGCTTCATTTCGATTCAGGAGCACAGACGCCGTATGGTAAGAAAACATAAATAATTTAATTACTAATTTAGTTATTTACAAATATTTGTATTAATATCAATTTTTTTTGTTAGTCTGAGCAAGAGGGCGGAGATCCTTTCGTCTATTCAGGGCGACACACACCAGGAGGGACGGTTCCTGGGTCGACACGCGATCACAGAAGGTTACGATAAGAAGTTAGCTTTATGTAGTATCTGTTTAATTTCTAAAATTTTATTTTGAGAAATTTATTAATTCATTTATTGTTTATTTTATAATTCAAAGACACGAGTCAAGGAGCTTCGCTCCCAGGCATCGCAGGTCGACTCCACTGATGGGGAGATGCCCGTTGAACTCTCAGCAGAGGAGAGTCGGCGTGTGTTTTGGAGGCTATTGGTGCCCAGCCGCGAGACCGCAGTGTCTATGGTCTAGGCACTAGAGCTTCTGCATATTTTCCCCATTAGGCCTCCAGCTCGCGATATTCTGATGATATTCCTGCCAAGCGTTTAGATGACATTCGGAGATCTATTGCGGAGGAGGTTCGGCAGGAGGTCGAGCACGAGTTCGAGCAGCGTATGCGAGGCCAGGATCAGGAGCTTGCAGACGTGCGAGATCAGATGCGTCATTTGTAGGATATGATTAGCCGATTGTCGCAGGGTTTCCAGCCTCCACATGATCGCTCAGATTCTTGATGTATTTTTTTTCTTTTTATATGTTATACATGAAACTTCAAAATTTTAATATATTAATTATTTTTGAAAATTGAATGATTATTGTTTGGATCAATATGAGTGAAGAATGTTTTGATCAATATTTAAATATAATGAAATTGTATTAACCGTTTTAATTTTTAATATTTTATTTTTTAAAAAAATTTAATTAGTGACGCATTAGCGACTGAAATTGCATCGCTAATATATTAAAATATTATGCAATATTAAATATTGCGATGCATTAGCGACTGAATATATCTAAAATATTATTATTAAATATTGCGATGCAATGACCTGGCGTCGCAATATTTTAAAAAAAAATTTATGCGGCTCAAATTGCGTCGCTATTATATCTAAAATATTATTATTAAATATTGCGACGCAACTAAATGCGTCGCAATATTGTGACGCAATTGAATGCGTCATAATATTTAATAATAATTTTAAATATTAAAAATTAGTTTTAAATTTAGCGACGCATTTGGATGCGTCGCAATATTGCGACGCATTGTTGCGTCGCAGAGAGTCGCTGTGACGCGATGTAATTGCGATAAATTGAGGTTGCGACGATCATCTGAGCGACACCGTCATTGCATCGCTATTGCGTCGCAATAGCATATTTAGCGATGCATTTGGGCATCGCAATATTTTTGTTTCCTTGTAGTGTAACCTCTCCCAACTCTTCTCCGGCCGAGGTCGTGGCCAGGCTTCAAGGTAGAGAATCAGAGAGAGAGAGAGAGAGAGGGAGGGAGGGAATGGAGAGATGTAAGAGAAGACGAAGAAGCGGTGATGGGAGAGAAAGGAAGAGGCTGTTATCGTCGGAAGAGTAGGAACGTAGGGGGAATCTCGGCTCAAAATCAAAATTTCCAGTTTCAGTGCAGAACCGGAGGCTGATATTATATCAAGTCATTCCAAAAAACCGATCTCGGTTGGTAAGCAAGCAAGTTTTGACACTGGTCTAAGAAACTCGGCTTAAAAGCTCAGAAGGACTCCAACATTGGACATGCAGAAACTAACCCACAACATTCTTTATGAGAGACTAATTAATCTCCACAAGCCGACCTTGAGCGGCTGAATTGTGGTATCACAACGCCAACCTAAACAACAACAAAGACTATGTTCTGCATGAAGAGTCAATCTCCCCTGGATCACATGGGGGGGAAGAGGCTAACCAGCCTGGAAACTGATGCAACCTCGAGCCAAGAACCATGCTACTTCGGTTCAAACTAGCTCTGCTTAAGCGTTCTGGCCCATTCTGCTTATGTTACAAAACTACTCGGTTAAGTGAATTTAAACTTTTTAATGGTTGAATAAACTAAGCTATGGCACTGCTCAATGAATTAGAAATTAAAAGCTGACCTTAGTCAGCAAAGTCCTAGTTCCAAAATCTACCCAAGAGACTTGGGTAAAATTTTGAAAAAACTTAAAATCAGAATGATGCAAAACTGAGTTGTTATGTTTGTAGTGGCAAATTAAAGTGGCCTCTTATGCATGGGCACACCAATCTTGATTGTCATCTGGTGCACCAACCTGAGGGACATATTGAGTGACCTAATCATTCAAGAAGCTGGCCTTAATTGGCAAAGACATCCTAAAATGACTAAAGTGGCTTGGTCAAATTTTGTAAGAAACCAAAGGTTGGAATGAAAAAAACCCACCAAATATATGTTTGTACCCTACCCTACTCAAGAAGCTAACCTCCCTAGGCAACCTTGACTAACTAAGGTGTGGAGTCGTGATGTTAACCTGAAAAACTTAGCAAAAGCAATTAAAGGACCTATGCTTTATACGGAAGGCCAACTTCCTTGAGATCGCATAGAAATCATTGGACGAACCTACTTAAAGACTAGAGTAGACCTAAGCTAAGGATCAAGTTATCTTGATCCAAATAGCTGACTCTAGGTACTTTGACTTGCTAACCTAGTTCTAATGGTTGGCTTGGGCAAGCCAGTTCCAATGGTTGGCTCGAGCAAGCTAATTCGGGTGGTTTGACATTTACAAAACTGGTCAACTAGACTTAAAATCAAAAATTAGATCGGTGATGAGTCCTCCTGACCTCAAAACCAATCAGTAAGAATAGTCTTTTTCTCTAAAAAAGCTTCTATACAATTTGTGAATTAAGACATTGCTAACCAATCCTTCTAGGGATTTGAGCCCAGTTGCACCTAGGTCTGTAAGGTTAACTAACATCATTGATAAGAAAAGGCAAACCTAAAGATGAGCTACTTGATAGCTTGATTCTCCACACATTATTATTTACTAATCAAGCTATTTGATAGCTCGATATATGAAAAAGTTTTAGCAGCTAAGGGAGCTAACAACTTAAGCATGTCAAAGCGAAGCAACTCGATAGTTCGACCAAAAGTTAGCCAAAGATAAGCAACCGAGTCAGTCCAAAAAAATGAGCTCCTAATAGCTTGGTTAAGAATTACTATCAAAGGACTCAGAATAAAATCCATTATTTGATTGCGCAACCACATGATAATAACGAACAAGCCTAACACAAATCCATCATATCTAAGTTTAATCAGAACTTTTTCTTAATAGGCCTAATTTGAAATTTGGCTAGCTAACCTATATTAAGAAATGTTCTCATCCAGGACTAAGGGCCTCCTCATATAAGATAAACTCAATTCTAAAAGAGATAACAACCGACCCCATAAGGAAAAATAGCTAACCAATTCTTCTCAGGCTAGGACTCCTTTAGGATCAAGATTTAATAAGAACTATCCAATACGAGAATATGGCTCAAAGTAAAACTCATCCAAATATTTATAAAGCAGTCCACATTTACCTTAAGTTCTCAAGTTCCCAACTTCTCTCTCTCTCTCTCTCTCTCTCTCTCTCTCTCTCTCTCTCTGCACTAAAATCTTAGGTGTCTCCTTAAAAAAATCCTAGGATTTTTTTTACTCATAATTTATTTGAGCGCCAAAGAGGTTTCTTCCAAAGAAAATTTTAAGAACTTTCTAACACTCTTTTCTCGGATGCATAAAGGCGATCATTCAGTTAAGAAGGATGCTCTATTGCACTCGCAATGAAAAAAAATCTTATTCAATGATACAAAGATCAATTTTATGTATAAAAAATTATTCTAAAAAAACAAACTCGGGCTTGTCCAACCACCCCAGGTTGACTTTCTTCGAATATAAAGTAACTCTCTCTCTCTCTCTCTCTCACTTGTTGGATTGATGTAGTTGTTTACTTATGTGAAAGTATAACTTGGATTAATGTAATTGAGAACTGGCAGAATATAATAAATATGAAAATAAATTAAAATTAATCACGTCGAGATGTACACAAGGCCCTGTTATATATATATTGGTGGCAAATTAACAACTTACCAGGAAACAAACGCTCTCTTCTTTCTGCCCCTCCGTGACCTCCTTCGACATGATGTCCATGTCGCATCATACTTCCTTGCATGTCCCTACCTTTGACGTCTCTCAACTCTTCCTACCATCCATGCTCTCATCTCTCTCCCAAGCATGCAGCGAATGGGGCTTCTTCCACATCACCAACCACGGCATCCCTTGGGACCTCCACAACAGAATCCACGCTCTCTCGAACAAGTCTTCGACCTCACTTTAGATAACAAACTTAGAATTGGACCCTCGTCCGTCACCAACACTTACACTCCACATGATTAGCGAAGCAATTCTTTTTTGAAATCAGGTTTCAGGTCCAAACTACTTTGCCACAATCTGATGTCATTTTGAAAAATTCGAATTTTTAAGTTTAATGGATTGTTGTCGTTATTTTTAGATGAAACCAACTATCTCTAAGTTGAGGTCAACCTGCTAAGGGGCTTGGTTTCGATTCAGCCTGTCTGATTTTTCAAAACACTTTGTGATTAAAACTATTGAGCTTGTCTGGCTGTATCGTTTCAGCGGCTGCTTATCAGTGTATTTTATTCAAGGCTTCTTGTTAGTGGCTCCATTGTCTAAATGGGACCAGCAGATAACTAATTTGGCCAATGGAATCCTGGCATGCGCCCATTGGCAGAGTAGCATCCCAGGCTGGCATGGGAAACAAACACGTAGTCTATGCGTGGTTGATGAGGTGCCTTCTTAAGATAGCTTCGCTTTAGAATGAAGATGTTGGAAGCAAAGAAGGCAATCATCCAAAGCAGGAAAGCGAGGGGTTCTACATTGATGGCAAAGAAGACTTCCAACGCGCCATAACGTAGAACTAATTATATCCTTGGACGAACCTAAACCAAATTAAAGCTTTTATCTGTGGGCCAATGCAACTTGTTTCATCCACTTGCCATTTCAGAGTTGATGTTCCATATGTTCACGAGGAGCCAAAACCAAGGAGAATTCCATGGTAGGTCCTTCCTTCTCGGAAGTGAGTTGGCAATGGTTATGGTTAGCTCCCACTTGGACTAGAAGTGTTTCGCGAGGCATTAGGAATGGTTAATAAATGATTAGTTGATAAATAACAAGTGTCTTGTTGGTCAAGTTGAGGCATTCTTTCATTTGAAGGCACACAAGTTGAAATTTTTGGGAGTTTATGAGTGGAGCAGCCTTGCATGGCTGAGGCCCCCGCAGGTTTGGCATGTTTGACAAGGTTTCAGGAAGGTTGGCAACTTGGGTACTAGAGTTTTGAAGTTCAAGAGTTGTTTGGTTGTCAACTTTTATTGAAAAAAGGTTTACACAACCAAAACTAGATGAGTTTAATTTAGATGCATGTTGGTTGCATTTCAAAAAAACTTGGTTTCTAAGGATGATGATAGGTTGTTGAACATTAAAAAAAAAAAAAAGTACTATGAGCAACAAGGCTCTCCCTCTTGGAGTTTCATATTACATGATTTTGCATGTCATGGGCAAAGGCTTACTCCTCGGACAGGCGTGGAAATAAACGAGTGATCAAAACCAAGAAGTTTTGCTACCGAATATGCGGTACTCAAGGAAATATGGTTAAGGGAAGAAAATCTCGGGCCTTCCAAAGGGTTATTTGACTCAATGGTTAAACAAGTTAGCATATCAAGTGGCCTATAGTCTTGGAGGAAATCGTGAAGAGAAAGAAATCATGATCTCCCCACGAGGAAACTTTATTAAACCATAAATATTTACAAGAGAGATTATAGTGCGTGAGGAGATAGGACTCTTTTATGGTGATCCAACCAATTTCGTAGGGTAGAGATTACCCCACTCAATGAAGTTGGTTATTGTTGCTGTTGAAATCCATCCTCCGACTCAGACGCAGCGGGGCTTCGAGATGGGCTTCCTCCTGAGCGGACCTACAAGACAGTCCTCACACGAGAGGCGTTGGGGGTGGTCCTTTGCGAAAGACCCTCCGACGCTCAAGTCAGTGGAGATCGACAGTCAACAGAAATGAGGAGAAGGCTCTCGCCGAAGAGTTCCTCCAAAGGCTTAGAGCGGAGCGCTAATGGCGGAAGTGAAGGCAGAGAGAGAGAGAGCCAGTGAGCAAGTGTGCGCACGGAAGATGGCGTACCTGAGGGGGTCTGAAGCTGTGGTATTTATAGAGGATCACCTGATTGTTTGGGAGCGTTGTGGGTCCGAAAGCTGTTGAGATTCAATCCAGTTTGTTATGAGATCGGTAGGATTCGTATCTGGTTAGTTAGAGGATCAACGGCTGGAAGAGCTTGTTGATGTCTCGAGATTTGGTGGGAGCATAGGCCCCAGGGGCCTAGGCCACTCTCAGATAAGATTCCTGTTTTAAATCTTATAAGCTTTCCCGCACCGGACTCCGCAGAGGTATGGGGATCGCTCGGGCTACGCCGAGTGATAGGAAGGACCGGCTGGAAAAGCTGGGCGAGGGAATGGCTCGATCAGAGCCAATGAACCGTAGCTCGGCCGGGGCCGAGAGACGATAGCTCGACTTGAGGGGCCGAGAGATGATAGACGATAGCTCGGCTCGAGGGGCCGAGAAATGATAGACGATAGCTCGGCTCGAGGGGCCGAGAAACAAGAGAGGATAGCTCGGCTCGAGGGGCCAAGAAACGAGATAGCTTGGATGGGACCGAGGGGTGATAGCTTGGATGGGGGTATGAAATGTGATCCGCGCCTTGAGAATCCCTGGCTCGGTGAGGGGCTAAGGCGCCCCGACCTACTGAGGCTGACTTATTCCCGGCGGGCATTGCACAGCGAGCAAAAATCAAGGCTAGCCCTAGCCACGTACACGATTGTTGACACATAGTGATTTTACCCCTCAACACATGCCCCCCACTCCCTAGTTCGAAGCGTAGGTTCGAGCATAGGGAGTATAAGTCCAGGTGGCACGATTTGAACGGAAGGATTCGGATTAGATAGCCCACGCAATAATGCCCTCTTTAATGCTGCGCGGCCGCCGTGCCTTCATGGGTAAGGCTCCTTTGGGGCGACGGTTGGGGGACTGCCACGTAGCAAATCCTGAGGTGCCTTATTTTCTCTTGAGGCGGTTTCCTTCGAGGGGAAGCAAAGTTGAAACAACGTCGTTTTAGCTCGCAGCGCTCCTTCATTCCTCTTTGGAGCATTTTGTTCTCTGTTCCCTCTGTAGCTTCATTTGGTGTTTCTCCTGGCTAGCAGAATGATGAGCCCCGACGACGTGGTTTCGGATTGCTGCCGAGGATTTGGGAAAAATTCGCCAGAAGTACGGCATTCCCTCGGATGTTATTCTGCGGTTGCCAAAACCCGAGCATAGGGTTTCACAAGATTTGGAACACGGGTCTTTCTTTATGAAGATAGTCTAAAGGCGGGCCTTCGGTTTCCTCTCCATCCCCTGGTGAAGGAGATCATGAAGTTTTACAATATCTGCCCGACGATGTCGCTCCCAACAGCTGGCGGAGTATCATCGGGTTTATTTCGATGTACAACCGGATTCAGGTAGTGGCAACTCTACCCCTTTTTCGTGCTTGCTACCACCTGATACCTGGGAGGAAATCGCAGTGGCCTTACATCGGACCTCAGAGGTCGTTTAAGACGATCGTGGATAAGCCGTCATCTATAAAGGGATGGAAGATTCGATTCTTCATTGCTGAAGGGAACATTGGTTCCGATTTTCCCTAGGGATGGGGAGACTTTGTTCGGGATGTGGAAACACATCCGACTTTATTTAGAGGAGAAGGATTTGGAAGTCCTCCACGATGGCAGGGCGTTCTCAGCCAACGACTTACTATCGGAGGAGGATATTTTCACCGCCGGGCTTAGCCCTCTCAATCCGCATGGTAGGTCCTTTTTCACTGGTTTTATTTGAGCAAATGCGTCTCGGTCTGACCGCTTGCTCTTTGCTCCCGCATCCAAGAAGTCTGAATTGTCAGGCCACATACAGAAAAGGATGGGCAAGCGCCAGGGGAGAGTAGCGGTGGGGAGAAAAGTAAGCCCGAGAAGAAGGCTCGTCTTTCCGAAGAGCACTCGTCAGAGGTTGGGGTAACCACGACGGGGGCACCGAAAATAGAGGAGGGCCCAAAGAGGACTGCTAAGATCCCCTGTCCCCCAGTGGTGGAAATAGAAGATAGCTCGGACGAGACTCCGTTGGCTCATCCGAACGCCCCTCCTTTGGAAGATGAGCAATGGCTGGCTTGGCGGAGGTCGATGCCCCTGAGGGCTCTTCCCCGAATGGAGAAATGTCTCTAGCCTTGGCAGGAGGACAGGAAGGGGCGACTGCAATCGTCGAAGCTCAAGAAAAGTTTTCTATTGGAGGGCTCCCCTCAGAGGGGCTTAGGGCGGCGACGCTGGGTCGGCTGCAACAGAGACTCGCAGGGGCTGACGACTGGAGAACCTCTTCCTGGAGAGGTTGGGGCAACTGCCGAACAGACTGAAACCTTGCGGAGCCTGCAGGGAAGAGCAGGTGTTCGCAATCGAGGGGAGAAACTCGGACGAGGGGATAGGGCAAGGTGAGAGTCTTGCGGCCGAAGCTTCCTCCCCAAAAGCTTCGGAAAACTGCGCTTGGGCTGGCCGAGTTATCCGAGGAAGGCCAGGTTAGAATTCTGCTGGAGGAGGCCGAGAGGTCAAAGGCTTCTCAATCGGAGGTTGCCCGGATCGATCCTTCAGGCGGGGATGGTCAGCCCAGTAGCTCGGATTCGGCCATCGAAGCGGCGTTTGCTGCCCTAATGAGGTCGGTACTGTACCCAGGCGTGGATCCTTCGGCGGATAAGTTCGCGGACCTGGATCTTGTTGTTGCCGCATTTGGCCAGCGGGACGCGGTGAAGGATATCCACCTTTTTCCCGAGATCAACAATTCTACCCTCATGGGGCTAGCCAGGTCTTACATCTCCCGGATAGGTTTCTATTCCCAAGCAGCGAATGCTTTTCGGTTAGCTCGGTCGTGCTTTTCTCACTTTGTGTTTCATTTTGCAGAGTGCTTTGGTTACCAGTGCACTGTGCTGGCACTTGAGCCTGGCAACGGGGGCCAGTATCCAGGCCAGGAGAGTCAACACCGAGCTTCAATCGCGAGCGAAAGTGTCTGACACATTTGAGCAACTTCTAGGCACCAGTAACGAGAATCTGGCGAGGATGAAGGTATTGTATCGGGCTGCCCAAGGTGATGTGTCCAAGCTAGAGCTTGAAGTGAAGGAGCTGTGTGGGTTCCTGGCGAAGTGTGACGACGCATGCTTGGAGCTATCCCGGATCAAATCCAGGCATTCCGAAGAAATGGAAACTATTAAGAAACAGTTTAACGAGAACCTGAGCAGGCAGAGGAGAGAGGCCACGGAAGAGAGGAGTCGCCTGAGTAGAATGCTTGGGAAACGGAGGAGAAGGTATGGCGGCGCGACCGTGACATTGCCGACAGGGACGACAATATCAAATGGCACCAGGAAAAGATTAACCTACTCGACAACCAGCTCTCCCAAGCCTGGGGAGAAGTTGATGATAGGCAGTCGAGGATCAATGATCTTAAGAGCAGAGTCGAGCTAATTAGAGTTGACAAGTCGAGGGCCATTGATGAGATCAAGGAGCTGACCAAGAAGCTAACTCGGCGGGAGGAGGAGGTGTGGTCCTACCCCTTTTTTAGCTTCCTTTACTAGCCCATCGTGGCGTTGGCTAATTCTGTTTTTACAGATGAAGGAGGCGGAGCTGGATAACCGAGACCAAATGGGGCCTTGCAAGGGGAGTTGGCATCCGGTCGAGAGAGGAATTCAGAGCTCAAGAGGCGGGTCAGTGAGTCCGAGGAGCAGGTTGCTCTACTGTGGAATCGAGCTGCTGAAACTGAGGGGCTGGTTGCCTCACTACGGAGCCAGGTAGCTGAAACTGAAATGCGGTTCGCTTTGCTCAAGGGCGAACAAGATGCAACTTGCGCCGACGCCTTCCAGCTCGGTGTGGAGGACACTCGAAGCAAGATATCCAAGGAGCATCCAGAATGGGACCTCTCCTTCTTGAGTGTTGAGACCCCTGAAGCTTGCTCCCCAGGGATGAAGAGGACGAATATGATTTTTCAGACGCCGATTCTGACATTGCTCCGGGTGTCAGTGAGGCCGCGATCTTGGAAGGGCATCCTCGTCATACCATCGGGGAAACAGCAGTGTTCGAAAAGGGTGAGACAAGTCAAGCTCCCCGAATGTCACTGAGGAAGCTGTCGAGGCCATGGGGCCGTTCCCAACCCTGATTCTTAAGGGTTATCTGTACGTTTTTGCTTTTGTTTTTCGAACTTGTAACTCGGTTGGAGTCTTTAATGAATGAGCCTTTTGTCTCCATTCGATTGCCTTTCTCGGATGATCTCTTGTCTCAAGTTTTTTTCTCGACCGCGAGTAACCTATGGCTTATTTGCGCCGCTTGGTAGGTTTAGCTTGGATTTGAGCAAACATCTTGGTCGAGGCCGAGGCATATGGATAGGCTTGGTGAAGGAGCCGAGATACGACATAGCTCGGTTAAAGGGGCTGAGAGATGACCTAGCTCGGCCGAAGTCGCAAGGTGCGATAACTCGGCTAGAACCGAGAGATGCGGTAGGTCGACTGGAAAGGACCAGGAGTTACAGAAACGTCTTGGCCAGGACTGAGGTAGTCCGACTTATCAAGGGCGAAGACGTGGGTGCGCCTTCGATAAAAAGGGGGATTTGATCCCGAGAAAAAGGGGGGTTTGTTAACTTTCCCATCGCCATTTTCTTATTCTTCACGTTGCGGAGGGAGCAAATCCTCGCCTCTCGCAAGCGGCCATTGAAGTAACGACACGTGGCGAGGCCTTATGGCAGGGGCACTGGAGCCGATGGGTCGGGTGATCGGGGCACTCGTCCGAAGTAGTTTAAATACCAACGGGTGGTAGGGCATCGTTAACCACTTCCTCTGCCGATCTTTTGTTGGTTTATCTAAACTTGTGATAGCAAGATGGCTTCCGAGGAAGGAGGAAGGTCGGCGGAGCATCAGTCAATGGTGTCAACGCTCGTTGGGGGACCCGTAGGGGCCGCACTAAGGCGATCATCGATGGGAAGTCCTGGCCTCATCGTTTGCAAGCCACGAGCAACTTCGGAAGGCAGCCGAGCAATACATGGTTGCCTCTATCAGGGAGATCCTGCGCCTCCGTGAGACCAACGATCGGTTGGAAAGGAAGGTGGCGTCCCTTCAACGGCAGTTGGGCGAGCCGGTTCTGCGGCGAGGGGAGGGCTCACGGCTCCCGGAGGGAATGGAGAGCCCAAGGGCCGATGTATTTTTCTTTCCTTTTTTGCCCTTTTTATGATGAATGAAAAGAACAGCTTCTGCGGCTTTCGTGTTTGCTGCTGTTTTGAGATGCTTGCTTTCATCGTGCAAGTCTTATAAGCGATCCACTCCCTTGGAGGATTTTTGGCTATCCTGGCAAGATTCAAGGTATAGCGCTCATGCTTTAGCCGAAGTACAAGGAGTGCCTCGTTGTTGATGATATGAGGGCAGCTATCTTCGTCTAGATCGGGGTGTGGGATAACACTCAGTCGTGCTGAACTGAAGATAGATACTTCGGCTTGTTCCGAAGTATGGAAGCAGCTCTGGCCTTGAAGGGGAGCCTAAGGCAATGCCTTGGTTCATGCCTGGATACAACAGGCAGTTGGGCCAGAGTAGAGGATATCGAAGCGTCCTTATCGAGGAGTACTTGGCCTTTGCGCCTCTTTATTATTCTGTCAGTGCCTTGTCTTTTCCAAGGCAAGTCGACCTTCATTTTGCCGAAGTAGATAGTACGGCTCTGTAGCCAGCAAAGGGTGGCCTTGGTGCTTTCCAAGGGGCTTTTATTATATCGATCTTTTCCAATGCGGGTCATTTTAGCGTACGACGCAAGCACTTATCCGCCATTGGAGGACGTCGCTTTCACGAGACGATCTCCCAGGGCTGCTCGTATCCATAAGATCGGCGGGCGATTCTTCGCATTTAAAATTCATGATCCGGGATCAGAGAAAATCTTTTGGCGTGCGTCATGGTTCGGGCGATGCATTTGGTGCACAACGAGGGGCGCTGTCTTCACCCCAGGAGGCCACGTGGTGGCGTGGATTAGGCGTTTTGAATCTCGGGGCTTTCTACGTTGATAGTTGCTCCGATCCATTCTGCCTATAAAAAGGGGGAGGAAGGGGCCGTGTTAGGCCATCCCCAAAGCTTTCTTCTCTGTGTTCATAGAAAAATTTTATGATGGTTGTGTCCCGGAGGCTTAGGGCGTAGGGACTGAGTTTTCCTTTTGCAAGCAGTCTTCCCCCGGATAGTTGGGGTGATGAAGGAGTCGCTGAAGAGCATCTCATCCTCAAAGGAGGAGACTCGGAGATCACGTGGAGAGCACACAGGAGGTCCGCAGAGATCACAGAGAGCGCACATATGCGTTTCTGTGTGTCCTTTGTGGCCTGCTACGGGGGACACAGGGTAGGAAGTGCATAGGCACCCCCGTAGCACGCACGGAGCCCTCCTTCTCCATCGGCTGATTCTTGCCTCTTCTCTGAGGGGAATCCTTGCCACGGGAAGGGGGAGCTGAGAGCAGCATGGGGCCGATGGTCTTCTAGCTCTCTCAATCGGGCAGCGGCCTGCAACCCAGCATTCCACCTGGGGGAGCTGGTTAGTTTGCCCGATTCCTCAGAATCAGCATCCACGGGTCATGCCTCCTTTTGGATCTCTTAATTCATCCGGAGGGGTCATGGGAGGCCGGCTTTGCCACTTATTAGGGCGAGCCGGCTGGTTTATCTGATTTGTCTGATTTCTTGGGTCAACGCTGAAGTATCATCGTTAACCGAAGCTGACTGGAGTAGTTCGGCCGAGCTATTTGCTCGTTTTCATTTTCCGTTCTTTGATGCACTTGTAACTCCTCTCAGGAGGTTGTAACTTTTCTTTTGATGAGGAAATAAAGAAGTTTTTCATTCCTTCTTTCTTTAGCCTTGCCTCTTTCGCGCTTTTTATGTTGTAGCGTATTTCGGCAGCGCTATCGTGGCTTAGTCTTTGCTAAGGCCAGGATACGGAGATGTTGCTCAGTCCGGCCGGGGCTTGTAAGCTGCCCGAATCTAGAGGAAGTCTTGGAGATCTTTTGGTTCCCGGGGCTTGCAAGCTACTCGAATCCGAACGAAATTTTGGGGACCACTTGGTCCGGCTGTAATATGCTATTCCGACTCATAGCTCGGCCCAACCGAGGTACGGAGATTTAGCTTAGGTAAGTAGCTCGGCCATCGCCGAGGATTGTGATATCTTGTCCGGCCTTATGCTGAATACAAACTCTGGTGTAGACTGTCAGAGAAGATGAGGGTCGCCCGACTGACGCATGGGGCGCCCGGGACTTACGATTTGGTTACCTTCGAGAAGGCGGGCCAGCGTGTTTCATTTCTTCATGCTTTTTCGAGGACGTTCGATTCGAGGGCCTGGCAGATTTTCGAGGACATTTATTTTAGACGGGTTTGACAAACCGAAGGGAGCATGGTCCCTAGAGAAAGAAGGAAGTTCCCGAGCACCTCGTTGATGCGAAACGATCCTCCTCGGGAGGGGGCGACCCCTCGCCTCCCGCGAGCGCCCATCGGAGTGGTGACACGTGCTGAGTTTCCACAGGTCGAGATTAATGACCCGACCAATCGAAACACTCACCAGGAGTGGTTTAAATACGGACTAGAGGGATGCCTGTACCGGTCATCCTCTCAGCCAGCTCCCAGCGGCTCTTGAGTGTGGATATGGCCTCGGCGATGAAAGAAGATCAACTCAAGGGCCGAACGGTGGTGCCGATGGCCGCAGGGACTCCCGGGAGAGTCGCATCGCAGTGACCGTTGATGGAATGGCCTTGGCGTCAGCATTCGCGAGCCATGAGCAGCTCAGAGGGGGCCGAGCAATATCTGGCCGTCTCGATGAGGGAGGTCGAGTCCCTCCACCGTGCTATCAGCCAGCAAGAAGGGGAGATAGCATCCCTTCGCCAAAAAATTGCCGAGTTAGTTCAGCGTGGGGAGGGTTCATCGGCTCCCGGAGAAGACGTGAAGCCTCTGTGAAGGCTAGTTTTGTCTTTTTCTTTTTCTTTGTTGTTTTCTCTATAATAAGCAGAAAAAGGGGGGTTTTGGGTAACTTTTGTTTTCGCTGCCATCCCCAAGATGTTTGTCCCTGTTGAACAATGTTTTACGTTTTGGAGACCAACTAGGTCGGCCGGGGCTTGTAAGCTGCCAATCCGAACGTAGTCTAGGGGAACGTTTAGGTCGGCCGGGGCTTGTAAGCTGCCCGAATCCGAGCTTAGTTTAGGAGAACGTTTAGGTCGGTCGGGGCTTGTAAGCTGCCCGAATCCAAACGTAGTCTAGGGGAACGTTTAGGTCGGCCGGGGCTTGTAAGCTGCTAGAATCCGAGCTTAGTTTAGGAGAACGTTTAGGTCGGCCGGGGCTTGTAAGCTGCCCAAATTCGAGCTTAGTTTAGGAGAACGTTTAGGTCGGCCGGGGCTTGTAAGCGGCCCGAATCCGAACGTAGCTTAGGAGAATACTTTGGTTGGTCGGGGCTTGTAAGCTACCCGAATCCGAGCCTTGGAGATCATTTAGGTCGGTTGGGGGTTGTAAGCGGCCCGAATCTGAACATAGCTTAGGAGAATACTTAGGTCGGCGGGGCTTGTAAGCTACCCGAATCCGAGCTAAGCCTTGGAGATCGTTTAGGTCGGCCGAGGCTTGTAAGCGGCCCGAATCCGAACATAGCTTAGGAGAATACTTAGGTCGGCCGGGGCTTGTAAGCTACCCGAATCCGAGCTAAGCCTTGGAGATCGTTTAGGTCGGCCGGGGCTTGTAAGCGGCCCGAATCCGAACATAGCTTAGGAGAATACTTAGGTCGGCCGGGGCTTGTAAGCTACCCAATCCGAGCTAAGCCTTGGAGATTGTTTAGGTCGGCCGGGGCTTGTAAGCGGCCCGAATCCGAACATAGCTTAGGAGAATACTTAGGTCGCCGGGGCTTGTAAGCTACCCGAATCCGAGCTAAGCCTTGGAGATCGTTTAGGTCGGCCGGGGCTTGTAAGCGGCCCGAATCCGAACATAGCTTAGGAGAATACTTAGGTCGGCCGGGGCTTGTAAGCTACCCGAATCCGAGCTAAGCCTTGGAGATCGTTTAGGTCGGCCGGGGCTTGTAAGCGGCCCGAATCCGAACATAGCTTAGGAGAATACTTAGGTCGGCCGGGGCTTGTAAGCTACCCGAATCCGAGCTAAGCCTTGGAGATCGTTTAGGTCGGCCGGGGCTTGTAAGCGGCCCAAATCCGAACATAGCTTAGGAGAATACTTAGCGGCCGGGGCTTGTAAGCTACCCGAATCCGAGCTAAGCCTTGGAGATCGTTTAGGTCGACCGGGGCTTGTAAGCGGCCCGAATCCGAACATAGCTTAGGAGAATACTTAGGTCGGCCGGGCTTGTAAGCTACCCGAATCCGAGCTAAGCCTTGGAGATTGTTTAGGTCGGCTTGTAAGTGGCCCAATCCGAACATAGTTTTTAGCGTTCGGTCCTCGATCACACTGGGGGCGCTCGGTCATACCGAGCTTTTATCAAGCGGGACTCGACCTAGCCGAGGTTCGGGATTCAATTCAAAACTCAGGGGAACGGCTCGGATGTGCCGAGAGTGAGTTAGAGGTATCGATTTCTCATCGCAATTTTTCAAAAGAGTCGACCATGTCGTAAATAACAGGAATAAGATGCCAGAGTTATAAATAGGGCAGGTCAAAGAGGCATACCCTACTGATAGTATACGCGAGGTTGTCCGAGTTCCGCATCCGGGGAATGGTTTTCCCGCTTAGATCCTGGAGCTTGTAGGTGCCAGTCCGATGACTTCCGCTACTTGGTAGGGGCCTTCCTAGCTCGGCGAGAGCTTTCCTTGCTCCAGCGGCTTGGAATGGATGCTTTCCGGAGAACGAGATCACCAGGTGAGAAGGATTTTCCTTTGACTTTGGAGGAGTGATAACGGGCCACTCTCTGCTGGTACGCGGCCATTCTGATTCAAGCTTTTTCCTTGACCTCTTCTACCAAGTCGAGATTGGTGCGGAGCTGCTCATCGTTGGCTTCTTCTAAGTAGCTTTCAACTTGAGGAGAGGGCAGGCCTATCTCCATTGGGATGACGGCTTCCGTGCCAAAAGCCATCTGAACGGGGTATCGCCGGTAGGGATCCTCCGGGTGGTGCGGTAGGCCCATAGAACATGGTGAAGTTCGTCCGCCCATCTGCCTTGGGCTCTGGCGAGCCGAGCTTTAACCCTTGAAGCAGGGTTCGATTTGTTACCTCGGCTTCTCCGTTGGCCTGCGGATGCCCTACTGAGGTGAGGCGATGGCTAATGTCGTGATCTTCGTAGAATTCCCGAACTTGGGATTATCGAACTGCTTGCCGTTGTCAGTGATGATGGTATGCGGGAGGCCGAAGCAGCAGATGATGGATTTCCACACAAAATCCCTGGCCCGAGCTTCGGTGATTTGGACGACTGCCTCAGCCTCGACCCACTTAGTGAAGTAATCAATGGCGACGAATAAAAACTTCCTCTGTCCGGTGGCGAGGGGAAAAGGGCCAAGAATATCCATCCCCCACTTAGCAAAGGGCCAAGCGGAGGAAATTGGGATCAGACTGGCAGAGAGAGCCTCTGAATGTTGGAGTGCCTCTGGCAGGGGTCACAGGCTCGGACGAGATTGTCAGCTCCTTTTGTATGGTTGGCCAGTAATATCCCTGGCGAAGCACCTTGTGGCATAGAGATCGACTTCCTAGATGACTGCCACAAATTCCTTCATGCACCTCCAAGTGCATAGTCAGCCTCAGATGGGCGGAGGCATCTGAGAAGCGGCATGGAGAAGGACCGCTTATAGAGCTGGTCGTCGATTAGCACATAGTGGGTAGCTTGCAACTTCAGCTTTCTTGCTTCCTGCGGTCGGCTGGGAGCGACCATTCTTTAAGATACTTCAATATAGGTCAAACCAGGATGGTTCAACCTCAATCTGCATCACTCGGTCTGCCTCCGCAATGCTGGGCTTTTCCAGAATTTCCAAGGGGAACTTCCACTCGGAGTCCATCGACTCCGCAGTTGTTAGCCGGGATAGTAGATAGGCACGAGCATTTTCCGATCTGGGGATCTGGATAACTTCGAATTCGGTGAAGTAAGAGAGTAAGTTCCTCTTGGAGATACCGAATCATGTTTGGCTCTCGGGCCTCAAACTCGCCTCGCACATGACTGGCTACCAACTGAGAGTCGGTAAAGGCATTCAGTTTCTTCACTTTCAGGTCACAGGCGATTCGGAGTCCGGCGAGCAGAGCTTCATATTCGGCTTCGTTGTTGGAGGCTGGGAAGGAGAATCGAACGCCGTACTCAAAGGTTATCCCCTCTGGGTTGGTGAGGACTAGACCATCATCGGAGCCATTGGCATTGGAGGATCCGTTAACATGGAGCAGCCACAGGGCATTTGGTTTTGGATACTCGGAGGAGTCTGGGGTGGAGCCATCTTCTGGGATAGCGCATTCAAGGAGGAAGTTGGCTAGGACTTGCGCCTTTATGGCAGGGCGAGCCTAATATCGGATGTCATGCTCGCTCAACTCAACGACCCACTTTGCCATTCTTCCTGATGTCTTCGGATGGTGGACGCCTTGATTGGCTGGTCGGTGAGGACCGTCACTAAATGCGCCTGAAAATATGGTTGCAATCTCCGAACCGACGCCAGCACCAGCTTTTCGATCCGGGTGTATCTTGTTTCGGCGTCCGGAGCAGTTTGCTGACCTAGTAGATCGGCTTGTGAGTCTTCTTCTCTTCTCTGACCAAAATCGAGCTGATTGCGCCCTCCGAAACTGCGAGGTATAGAAACAGCATTTCTCCCGGATTGGGACTGCTGAGGAGAGGCGGAGAGCCGAGATACTTCTTGAGGTCTTCGAATGATTTTTGGCACTCGGGAGTCCATTGAAAGTTCTTGGCAGATCGGAGAGCTTTGAAGAAAGGGAGGCTCCTCTCGGCCGATCGAGCCATGAAGCGGTTGAGGGCCGCAATCCTCCCGTCAGCGCTGGACTTCTTTGATTGACGAAGGTGGTGTCATTTGCGGAAGGGCTTGAATTTTCTGCGGGTTGGCTTCGATGCCTCACTGAGAAACCATAAAGCCCAAAATTTTCCTGAGGTGATGCCGAAAGCGCATTTTTCCGGATTGAGCTTCATCCAATACTTTCGGAGTGTCGCGAAGCTTTCTAAAAGGTCTTCAATATGCTGGGAAGCTTCTTTGCTTTTAATCAGTATGTCATAACGTATACTTCCATGTTCCGACCAATCTGCTCCTTGAAGACCTTATTTACTAGCCTTTGGTAGGTGGCGCCCGCATTCTTTAGACCAAATGGCATGACTCGGTAGCAATAGGTACCTCGATCGGTTATGAAGGCTATTTTTTCTTTATCCTTAGGTGCCATCCGAATTTGGTTATAGCCTGAGTAGGCATCCATGAAGGTCAGCATCTGATGGCCAAAGGTGGCATCCACGAGCTGGTCGATCGGGGGAGAGAAAAACTATCTTTCGGGCATGCTTTATTAAGGTCGGTAAAGTCGATGCAGATTCTCCACTTGCCATTCGACTTTTTTACAAGCTCGGATAATTTACCTCCCGAATGAAGTTTGCCTTAATGAGCTTGTCCACCTCTTCTTCAATTGCTCTCTTCCGGTCAGGGGCGAAGCTTCTCTTCTTCTGCTTCACAGGTCGGGACATCTCGTCCACATTAAGACGGTGGACAAGGACGTCCGGACTGATCCCAGGCATGTCTGAGGCTGACCAGGCAAAGACGTCAGCATTCCTTCGGAGAAAATTGATCAGCTCTAGCCGAATCTCCCCCTTTAGCAACGATCTGATCCTTATGGTTCGGTCAGGCCGAGCTTCGTCCAAGGGCACTTCCTCCAGCTCTTCGGCTAGTTCCCCTCGCTGCTCGGTGAAATCCTCCAAAGCGTCTAGTCCATCAACCTTGGGCAGTCTGGATTGCAGGCTGGTGACGAAACACTGCCGAGCTATTGCTTGGCTTCCCCGAACTTCACCTACCCCTTGCTCGGTAGGGAACTTCATAACAAGATGCGGGATGGAGACGGCGGCTCTGAGAGACATTAGGCCTGGTCTTCCCAGGATAGCATTGTAGGGCGACCGAAGCTTGGTCACCAAGAAATCTGCATACACAGTGGCCACACGGGGCCAGGTCCCCGCACGGACCATCAAGGTGACGATCCCCTCTGGGACAATAACATCGCTGGTGAACCCCATTAGGGTGGAGTCCACGGCTCAGAGATTCTCTATAAGAAGATTCATCTTCACAAATACATCGAGGTATAAAACATTGACGGAGCTTCCACTATCAATGAGAATCCGGCTTACATCATAGTTGTTCAAGTTTAGAGATACAATTAATGCATCATCATGTGGGAACTGTATACCTTGGAAGTCATCATTGGAGAAAGAAAGCTTGTCGGGGCGTGCCTTCTTCGGTGCCGGATCTTCTTCGTCGTCCCTCCCGCCTGAAGGACCACTGACCGCCTCAATCACATTGATGTGGCCAGCAACTGGAGGATTTAGAGGGGGAGGAGATTGCTGGTGGGGCTCAGGCCAGCGATCGCCCCCATTCCTTGGCTCGGGGGCTCCTCTGAACCGATCTAGTCTACCCTGCTGGATGAGCCTTTCAATCTCATTCTTAAGCTACCAGCACTCTTCAGTGTCGTGGCCGTGGTCATGGTGGTAGCGGCAATATTTGGCGGGATCTCTCCGGGCCGCATTCCTATGGAGAGGAGGAGGTCGAGGGAGCTGGCGCTCGATCTCCATAAGGATCTCCGCTCTTGGGGCAGTGAGCAGTGAACCGGTGGAACCTCCTAGGCGGGCTCCGAGAGCGGTTCCTCAGCGGCGGCTGGGGAATCCTCTGGCGGCGAGGCAGACTTGGCGGCGGGCAGGTCGGTGCCTATTGGAGCCCTTGGGCTCCTTCTTCGTTAGCTCGGCTCGGGTGGCTCACCGTGACTCCTCGACTCTGGCATATTTGTCGGCCAGGGCCATCATGTCAGAGAGGTTTGGCGAGTAGCTGACCTCCAGCACTGGGTAGAAGTCGCTCTCCTTCAGTACTCCACCCGCTAGGGCGGACATGGCCACCTCATGATTAAGGTGGTCCACCTCTAGCATGGCCATATTAAAATGGCCGAGATACTTCTTCAGGGACTCCCCCTCTCTCTACTTAACTTCGGAGAGGGAGTCGAATCTTCGTCGGTGGCGGCGGCTACTGATGAACTGGCTGATGAATAGGCGAATCAGCTCGTCAAAAGAATTAACGGAACATAGTTTCAAAGCATTGAACCAGGTTCGGGCAGATCCCCTGAGGGTGGAAGGGAAAGCGCGGCAGAGGACCGCATCTGATGCTCGTGGAACATCATTATTGATCGGAAGCTGCTAAGATGATCGTCGGGGTCAGAGGAGCCATAATAAGGCTCGATGGCAGGCAGCTTGACATGGGAGGGAATCACTTCCTCCATGATTTTCTTAGAGAAGGGGACGCCCTGCTCCGCTTTATTCTAAAGCGGATGGGCTTGCTTGGCGGCGTCAAGCTCTTGACGCATTTCTTGGAGTTGGCGGCGGATGTCCTCGTTAGGAAGAGCAAGAGGGGTAGGACGAGGAGGATACTGAGATGGTGTCAAATCATGGCGAGAATACACTGAGGAAAGAGATTGGGCCAGCTGAGATCTGGGGAGATCTTTGCCGTGGGCTCGCTGGAGAGCTGGCTCAGCTTCCCTGGGACGGTGAGGGGGGTTCGCAACCCCGTGCGGACTGGAAGAAGAGATCGCCGAATGAGCGGGGGCCGCATCCTTCTCAGGAGGGTGAGAAGCATGAGCAGCCAGATGGGGGGCTTTGGAGCGCCCCTGAATCAGGTGGGCTAGAGCCTGAACCTGCTGGGCCAGTAAGGCAAACTGGTCCTGAGTCACCGGGACCACCGGCGGTGATGGAGTCTCGACTGGCGGCGGTGGCGGCGCGACATTGCTCACTGGATCAGGCCTTTGAGAGGCAACATGATCTCTGACTTCGGAGGTGGCCTTTCTTCGGTTGGCCATAGGAGGAATCCTCTTGCAGACTGAGACCCTTGTCTCCTGGATCACAAGATTTTAGGGACTTGAGGGCCCTTCCTCTAGCGCCAATCTGTTGCTGCTGAAATCCATCCTCCGACTTGGGCACGATGGGGCTTCGAGACGGGCTTCCTCCTAGGCGGACCTGCAAGACAGTCCTCACGCGAGAGGCGTTGGGGGTGGCCCTCTGCGGAAGACCCTCCGATGCTCAAGTCAGTGGAGATCAGCAACCAACAAAAATGGGGAGAAGGCTCTCGTTGAAGAGTCTCTCTAGGGTGGCCTCTTGAGGGCTCTGAGCAGAGCGCTAATGGCGGAAAGGGGTGAGCAAGTGTGTAAAAGATGGCCCGTACCTTAGAAGCAGGAAGACGGTTGTATTTATAGAGGGTCACCTGACTGCTTGGAGGCATCGTGGGTCTAAAAGCCGTTGAGATCCGAATCGAGTTTGTTATGATGCTAGCGGGATCCGTATCTTGTTAGTTAGAGGATCGACGGCTAGGAGAGCTAATTGATGTCATGAGGTTTAATGATCACATGGACCTAGGCCACCTCTGGGCATGATTCGCCGCATGGAATCTTATTCAGTTATAGTTGATTCAGAAGCTTTCCCGCGCCGGATTCCGTAGAGGTATTTTGAACGCTGTGGTTCGGTCATCATGGTTCCGCGGAGGCAGGTGCCAAGGGGCCAACGTGGCAGCTATAAATGCCTTAATGCATGGAAGGAAAAAAGGCATTAAATGCCTTAAAGTAGGTGGATGCACGTGGCCTTTATATGGCCATAAATGCCTTAACGCAAGAGACATAGCCTGGTTGCGGAGGCCGAGGTATGCTGAAGCTGGCCGAGGTTGAAGCTGGCCAAGCTATGATGGCCGAGCTATGTTGGCCGAGCTATACTGAAGCTGGCCGAGGCTGAGGCTGGCCGAACTATGATGGCCGAGCTATGCTGAAGCTGGTTAAGGCTGAGGCTGGCTGAGCTATGATGGCCGAGCTATATTGGCCGAGCTATGCTGAAGCTGGCTAAGGCTGAGGTTGGTCGAGCTATGATGGCCAAGCTATATTGGCCGAGCTATGCTGAAGCTGGCTGAGGCTGAGGCTAGCCGAGCTATGTTGGCCGAGCTATGCTGAAGCTGGTTGATGCTAAGGCTGGCCGAGCTATGTTGGCCGAGCTATGCTAAAGCTGGCTGAGGCTGAGGCTGACCGAGCTATGTTGGCCGAGCTAGCCAGCTGGCAAGCAGGGCATTTGGATTGGGCGTGACCCCATCGCCAATGTGAGCGGTCAACATTGTAATGGTGATTTTACCCCTCAACACATGCCCCCCACTCCCTAGTCCGAAGTGTAACTTCGGATATAGGGAGTAGAATTCTGGAGCAATCTTATTTGGGGAACATATCATTCGATCCTCTGTAGAGGAAGTGTTTATCTCTGTGTAGGTTAGAGAAAGGCCTGGGCGGCCCTCTTGCTGAAGTAAAATAAGGCGCTTTAGTTGCGCTAGAGTGTCCGAGAAATTATCCGGTTAGGACGAAGCTTTAGTGTTGTATCACTCGGATTGGCCGAGGCTTTTGATAGTAAGAGATGCACTCCGGCTCTGGCCGAGGCTTTTGATAGTAAGAGATGCACTCCAGCTCTGGCCGAGGCTTTTGATAGATGCACTTCGGCTCTGGCCGAGGCTTTTGATAATAAGAGATGCACTCCGGCTCTGGCCGAGGCTTTTGATAATAAAAGATGCACTCTGGCTCTGGCTGAGGCTTTTGATACACACTTCGGCTCTGGCTGGGGCTTTAGATAATAGAGATGTACTCCGGCTCTGGCCGAGGCTTTGGATAATAAGAGATGCACTCCGGCTCTGACCGAGGCTTTTGAAATGCACTTCGGCTCTGGTCGGGGCTTTGGAAAACAAGAGATGCACTCCGGCTCTGGCCGAGGCTTTTGATACGCACTTCGGCTCTGGCGGGGCTTTTGATAATAAGAGATGCACTCCGGCTCTGGCCGAGGCTTTTGATACGCACTTCGGCTCTGGCCGGAGCTTTAGATAATAAGAGATGCACTCTGGCTCTGACCGAGGCTTTTGATACGCACTTCGGCTCTGGCCGGGGCTTTAGATAATAAGAGATGCACTCCGGCTCTGGCCGAGGTTTTTGATACGCACTTCGGCTCTAGCCGGGGCTTTAGATAATAAGAGATGCACTCCGGCTCTGGCCGAGGCTTTTGATATGCACTTCGGCTCTGGCCGGGGCTTTGGATAATAAGAGATGCACTCCGGCTCTAGCCGAGGCTTTTATTACGCACTTCGGCTCTGGCCGGGGCTTTGGATAATAAGAGATGCACTCCAGCTCTGGCCGGGGCTTTGGATAATAAGAGATGCACTCCGGCTCTGACTGAGGCTTTTGATACGCACTTCGGCTCTGGCCGGGGCTTTGGATAATAAGAGATGCACTCCGGCTCTGGCCGAGGCTTTTGATACGCACTTCGGCTCTGGCCGGGGCTTCCAATAATAAATCACTTGGTGCTGCCAAGACTTTCCAAGATGCTACTCGGTTGTAACCGAGGCTTTCAAATAATAAATTACTATTGTCGAGCCTTCAAATAATAAATTACTCGGTGTTGCCTAGCCTTTCCAAGATGCTACTCGGTTGTAACCGAGGCTTTAAATAATAAATTACTCAGTGTTGCCGAGCCTTCAAATAATAAATTACTCGGTGTTATCGAGCCTTCAACATTATATTTTACTTGGCGCTGCCAAGGTACGGAGATCGCTCGGTCCAGCCGAGGATTATAAAGATTATATTTTACTTGGCACTGCTAAGGTACGGATATCGCTCGGCCCGGCCGAGGATTTATATGACATGCTTCTCATTGTAGCTTTCAAGGTGTTGCGGAAATCAGATTCAATAAACAAATCTAACAATAAACAAACAAAGGAACACCAAGAATTTACGTGGTTCGATCATGGTGATCTACATCCACGGGCAAGGCAAACAAAATTCCATTATCAAAAAGAGGAGGAGGTCAAACCTTACAGAAGTTTTCACACATATATATATACGCCCCAAAAAAATACTTCCATAAAATAAACCCTAGCGGACCGGTTTGGTCCGGGCCCAACAAGAATATCGGGTCGGGTCAAAAAACCGGGCCCGATATATAAAATTCAAGACATATTTAACAAATCTCCACCTTGGCTTGAATTTAACAAACTAGAAGTCGAACATATTCTCCCAGCATCCCTAAGCCTACGTGAGCTAACTCGGTGTAGGAAACAAGGGATGCAACGAAAAACATATCCACTTCAAGAAAAACAAAAATAGAACTTTCATTCACCTCGCCACCAAGCCCCAGAAGGAGCAAACCTCAAACAAGCATGCCAATCAAGTCCAAGCAATGCTTAAACTTGTTGGCGGGAACTATCTTGGTCAGCATATCAGCAGGATTGTCAGCAGTATCACTTTCTTTACTGTAATATTTCTCTCAGTAAATGCCTCTCGAATAAAATGATACTTGATATCAATGTGCTTAGTCCTCTCATGATATGCTTGATTTTTAATCAAGCAAATAGCACTCTGATTGTCACAAAAGACAACTGAATTGTCTTCCTGCTTGAGCCCAAGTTCTTGAACAAGATTTCGTAACCAAATAGCTTCTTTTACTGCTTCTGCTGCTGCCATATACTCTGCCTCTGTTGTAGACAAAGCAACTGTCGACTGTAAAGTTGATCTCCAACTTATAGCCGAGCCAGATAATGTGAAAAGATAGCCAGTCAAAGATCTTCTCTTATCAATATCCCCAGCATAATCAGAATCCACAAATCCCACAACAGAAGTACAGTTAGAACTATTTCTATCAAACATTAGGCCCAATTTTGTGGAGCCTCTAAGATACCTAAGTATCCATTTCACTGCCTGCCAATGGACCTTTCCAGGATGTGCCATATATCTGCTCACCACACTAACTGCCTGCGCAATGTCGGGACGAGTGCATACCATAGCGTACATCAAGCTACCAACTGCACTGGAGTATGGGACAGAGACATTGCAGCCTCCTCGACCTCTGACTGAGGTGAATGTATAGCTGAGAGTCTAAAATGTGATGCTAAAGGTGTACTGACAGGCTTAGAGTTTTGCATGCCAAACTTCTCAAGTACCTTCTCAATATATCTCCTCTGTGAGAGATATAACTTACCTGCTTTTCTGTCTCTCTGAATCTCCATTCCTAAGATCTTCTTGGCAGGACCCAGATCTTTCATTTCAAACTCCTTACTGAGACATTTCTTCAAGATCAACACATCTGTCATGTTCTTTGCAGCAATGAGCATGTCATCCACGTATAAAAGGAGATAGACAAAGGATTTATCTGAAACCTTCCTGAAGTACACACAACTATCATAGCTGCTCCTATGATAACCGCTCCGTATCATAAAACTGTCGAATCTTTTATACCACTGTCTTGGAGACTGCTTCAAACCATACAACGATTTCTTCAATCGACATACATGATCTTCCTTGCCTTCTACATAATAGCCCTCAGGCTGGGCCATATAAATAGTCTCCTCAAGCTCACCATGCAAAAAGGCTGTCTTCACATCGAGTTGCTCAAGCTCTAAGTCAAATTGAGCAACTATAGCCAGCAACACACGAATAGAAGTGTGTTTCACAACAGGAGAGAACACTTCATCATAATCAATTCCCTCCCTCTGATTGTAACCTTTAGCTACAAGTCTTGCCTTGCATCTACTAATTTCAACGCCTGGAATACCTTCCTTTTTCTTAAAGACCCATTTACACCCAATGGCTCTTTTTTCTTTAGGCAATGGCACCAAGTCCCAAGTCTGGTTCTTGTGAAGTGATTCCAGTTCTTCAGCCATAGCAACAGTCCACTTTTCTGATTCCGAACAAGTAACAGCTTCAGTATAAGTAGATGGTTCCTGAATACCCATATCTTCTGCTGTCGTAAGAGCATAAGCCACCAGATCAGAAAACCCATATTTTTGAGGGGCTCGAATCTCCCTCCTTTCTCTGCCAGTAGCAATAGAGTATGGCTGCTCCACCTCATCTAGAGCTTCCTCATCTGAACTAGAATCAATAGTAACAATTTGCTCGCTCAAATCATTTTGAGAGCCTTTTTTCGAAGCTCGACCTGAACCTCCACCTCATTTGTATCACTCTCATGGTTTCCTGCAGACTCATCAACAACATTCCTTTGATCTAGCATAAACTTTTCATTAAAAGTAACATCCCTACTAATAATGAATTTAGGTGAATTAGGTTCTATGCACCACAGACGATAACCCTTCACGCCATCAGCATAACCAACAAAGATACACTTCTTTGCTCTAGGTTCAAGTTTACCATCCTTAACATGATAGTAAGCAGGGCATCCAAAAACCTTTAGATTTGAATAATCACAAGGCTTACCTGACCACATCTCAAAAGGAGTCTTGCATTCAATTGCTGTTGAAGGAGAACGATTAACCAGATAGCAAGACGTGTTAACTGCTTCAGCCCAAAAAGCCTTTTCCATGCCAGCATTAGAGAGCATGCATCTTGCCCTCTCCAATAAGTTCTGTTCATCCTTTCTGCCACTCCATTTTGCTGTGGAGTGTACCTGACTGTACGGTGTCGAACGATACCTGCATCTGCACAGAATTCATTAAAATCACCACCACAGAACTCAAGACCGTTATCGGTCCTCAGACGTTTGATCTTCTTCCCTGTCTGATTCTCAACAAGGGCTTTCCACTTCTTGAAGGTTTCAAACACTTCACTTTTTCTTTTCAGAAAATAAACCCAAACTTTTCTGGAATAATCGTCAATAAATGTCACAAAGTAAAGAGCACCACCCTTAGATGGAACCTGTGCCGGTCCCCATAAATCAGAATGTATGTAGTCGAGTGTACCCTTCGTTGAATGTGTGCCTGTACTAAAACTGACCTTGCACTGCTTGCCAAGAACACAGTGCTCACAGAAATCTAGTGAGGATGTCCGCTCACCACATAGTAAACCACGTTTACTCAAAACTGTCATGCCACGCTCACTCATATGGCCCAAACGCATATGCCACAATTTTGTTCTATCATCAGCAGAAACAGAATTTGCTGTGCCAATCGAAGAACCCATAACTGTGCTACCCTGTAGATGATACAAGTGATTCACCTTGTTTCCTCTCATCACAACTAGATTGCCTTTGGTGACTTTTAGAACTCCACCTCCACCTGAGTACATACACCCAATGGAATCCAAACAGCTCAAAGAAATAAGGTTTCTCTTTAAGTCTGGTATGTGCCTAACTTCAGTCAAGGTTCTCACAACTTTGTCATGGCACTTAATCTGAACAGTACCAATTCCCACAATTTTGCATACTGCATCATTTCCCATAAAAACTGATTCACCATTCAATGGTTCGTATGTGGTGAACCATTCCCTATTTGGGCACATGTGATATGATGCTCCTGTATCCATTATCCAAACATCGTTTGAAAAACTAACAACAGAGCATGTCGTAAGAACTCTGTCTGACACACTAGACTCATCTTTCTCAGCAATATTCGCCGCATCTTGACGTTGACTACGTTGCTTATCCTTTCTCTTGAGCACAGGACAATCTGACTTGTAATGTCCTTTCTTGTGACAATAGTAGCACTCAACGTTCGTCGTATCTCCAGGTGGCCTAGATTTTGAACGACCAACAGATTTCTTTCTAAAAGCTTTATCCTTCTTCTTGGCCCTACCTCTCACGAATAAACCATCTGCCCTGTCTCCACTAGTATTTCCATTCAATTTTGTTCTCAATTCTGCAGAATTCAAGGATGCTTTAACATCCTCTAGAGTTATGGATTCACGTCCATAAAGCATCGAGTTCACAAAATTTTCGTATGAGGCAGGCAATGAGCATAACACATCAAAGCTTGATCTTCTTCCTCGAGTTTAATATCTAGATTTTTCATATCCATAACAATCTTATTAAACTCATTCAAGTGTTCCTTAATAGGCGTACCTTCTCGCATCTTTAGGGTATAAAGACGCTGCTTCAAATAAAGTCTCGATGTTAAAGATTTCTTCATGTAGAGACTTTCCAGTTTCTTCCAAAGACCGGCCGCTGTTTCCTCATCTGCGACTTCTCGCAAAACATTGTCTTCTAGAGACAACTGGATCGCACTATGCGCCTTCTCATCCATCTCTTCAATCTCAGCCGTGGTCATGTCATCTGTATAATTATTATCCAGTGCCCTAACAGAACCCTCTCGCTTCAATAAAGCCTTCATCTTTATTCTCCATAATCCGAAGTTGTTCTGTCCATCAAATGGTGCAATCTGAAACTTCAAAGATGACATCCCAAGAATTCCTAAGAACGAAACGATCTTTCTGTTTGGATTGAAGAAGAAGAAGAGATCCTGGGAACAGCTTCACGGACGGAACAGAGGACGGCAGAGGAGGCTGAAATCCGGTGCAAAAGCCCTAGCTTTTGGATGGTGAAGAAACCCCTGAATCTACGACAGCTGTGGAGAAGAGAAGAGGAAAGCAATGCCACCAGAAACCCTAGCTCTCCAAACCGCTGCGCTCCATGATGCTCGTCGCCGTTCGTTCAGGGCAATCTCTCTCTCTTTCGGGAAGAAACAACTCAGAGATCTAAATCTGATCCTGGGGTGGGAGAAACGAGGAAGGGAAAGAGTGCTGCAGCGCCCAAACTCTTCGTTCTTCCTTTTTCCTTGCTGCTCTGACACCATGAAAACAGAGACCCGATCCGCAGCAAGGAACAACCGCCTGAGATCCAGCCGACGCCTCCCGAGATCTCCAGTCCGATCCGGCACAATAACGAAACAGGCAACCAAGATGGCAAGCAATCGATCCTCCTCGCCTCCTTTCCTTTCTTCCAAAACTCAAACAGAGATCGTCCGCAGGATTTCTTCCACTCTCTCCATCGAATCAGAGCATGCGACTGGATCCACGATCGATTCTCCAATCCACGAAGAGACAGCAAAAGACAACACGGTGGCTTTATCTCTCTCTGACCTCTCTTTCCTCTTAGAGTTCTTTCAAGATTTGGTGCGGCTGGAGTTTTCGAGGAAGAGAAATTAGGGGAGTTCCGAGCAATGAAGACGAGAGTACTGGCTGGCCAACAACGGCGCTATCGTGGCCGATCGAAGCTAGAGGAGAAGAGATGACGCCTTTTTCGATCAGAGCCGCCGAAACGGAGAAGAGGAGTAAGGGACGACTTCTTCTATCAAAACCGATCGAAGCCTTTGTCGCCCCTCCAAGTCGCTGCACCGCCCAGATGAAGAAGAAGCAGCCAGACGAAAAAACCAAAAAAAAAGGATTAGGGTTTTTGGTTTATCCCTTTTTTTTTCAACAAAAATTATTTCCGAACCAATGCTCTGATACCAGTTTGTTGCGGAAATCAGATTCAATAAACAAATCAAACAATAAACAAACAAAGGAACACCAAGAATTTACGTGGTTCGATCATGGTGATCTACATCCACGGGCAAGGCAAACAAAATTCCATTATCAAAAAAGAAGGAGGAGGTCAAAGCCTTACAGAAGTTTCACGCATATATATATATACGCCCCAAAAAAATACTTCCATAAAATAAACCCTATCGGACCGGTTTGGTCCGGACCCAACAAGAATATCGGGTCGGGTCAAAAAACCCGGACCCGATATATAAAATTCAAGACATATTTAACACAAGGAGTTATAAGAATTTTGCATGCCTTCAAAAGCTAAATTTAATTCAATGAACAAGAATGAGTTTAGGGCATACTTTTTTTAAGGAAATTTATTACTCGGTTGTTGCTGAGTCTTCAGGACTCGGTTGTTGCCGAGTCTTCAAGAAATTTATTGCTCGGTTGTTGCCGAGCCTTCAGAAATATATTTATTGCTCGGTTATTGCCGAGTCTTCAAGAGATATATTACTCGGTTGTTGCCGAGTCTTCAAGAAATTTGTTGCTCGGTTGTTGCCGAGCCTTCCAAATATGTCACTCGGTTGTAGCCGAGGCTTCAAATAATAAATTACTCGGTGTTGCCGAGTCTTCAAGAAATTTATTGCTCGGTTATTGTCGAGCCTTCCAAAGATGCTACTCGGTTGTAACCGAGGCTTCCAAATAATAAATTACTCGGTATTACCGAGCCTTCCCAAGATGCTACTCGGTTGTAACCGAGGCTTCCAAATAATAAATTATTGTTGCCGAGCCTTCAAATAATAAATTACTCGGTGTTGCCGAGCCTTCCCAAGATGCTACTCGGTTGTAACCGAGGCTTCAAATAATAAATTACTCGGTTTGCCAAGCCTTCAAATAAAAATTACTCAGTGTTACCGAGCCTTCAACATTATATTTTACTTGGCGCTGCCAAGGTACGGAGATCGCTCGGCCCGACCGAGGATTTATATGACCTACTTCTCATTGTAGCTTTCAAGGAGAGTTATAAGAATTTTGCATGCCTTCAAAAGCTAACTTTAATTCAATGAACAAGAATGAGTTTAGTAAGGGCATACTTTTTTTTAGGAAATTTATTACTCGATTGTTGCCGAGTCTTCAGAATATATTACTCGGTTGTTGCCAAGTCTTCAAGAAATTTATTGCTCGGTTGTTTCCGAGCCTTCAAAAATATATTTATTGCTCGGTTGTTGCCGAGTCTTCAAGAAATTTATTGCTCGATTGTTGCCGAGCCTTCCAAATATGCTACTCGGTTGTAGCCGAGGCTTCAAATAATAAATTACTCGGTGTTGCCGAGTCTTCAAGAAATTTATTGCTCGGTTGTTGTCGAGCCTTCCAAAGATGCTACTCGGTTGTAACCGAGGCTTCCAAATAATAAATTACTCGATGTTGCCGAGCCTTCCCAAGATGCTACTCGGTCGTAACCGAGGCTTCCAAATAATAAATTACTGTTGCCGAGCCTTCAAATAATAAATTACTCGGTATTGCCGAGCCTTCCCAAGATGCTACTCGGTTGTAACCGAGGCTTCAAATAATAAATTACTCGGTATTGAGCCTTCAAATAATAAATTACTCGGTGTTGTCGAGCCTTTAACATTATATTTTATTTGGCACTGCCAAGGTTCGCTCGGCCCAGCCGAGGATTATAAAGATTATATTTTACTTGGCGCTGCCAAGGTACGGAGATCGCTCGGCCCGGCCAAGATTTGTATGACCTGAAAGCTAAATTTAATTCAATGAACAAGAATGAGTTTAGTAAGGGCGTACTTTTTTCAGGAAATTTATTACTCGGTTGTTGCCGAGTCTTTAGGAATATATTACTCGATTGTTGCTGAGCCTTCAAGAAATTTATTGCTTGGTTGTTGCCGAGCCTTCAGAAATATATTTATTGCTCGGTTGTTGCCAAGTCTTCAAGAGATATATTACTCGGTTGTTGCCGAGTCTTCAAGAAATTTATTGCTCGGTTATTGCCGAGCCTTCCAAATATGCCACTCGGTTGTAGCCGAGGCTTCAAATAATAAATTACTCGGTGTTGTTGAGCCTTCAACATTATATTTTACTTGCACTGCCAAGGTACGGAGATCGCTCGGCCCAGCCGAGGATTATAAATATTATATTTTACTTGGCACGGCTAAGGTATGGAGACTGTTTGGAGATCATTCGGTTTGGCCGGGGCTTGTAAGATGCCCGAATCCAACCAAGGTTTCTTTGTCCTTTGGTCCGGCCGGAGCTTGTAAGCTGCCCAAATCCAGATGAAATTTTGGAGGTCACCTGGTCCGGTCGGAGCTTGTAAGCTGCCCGAATCCGGATGAGGTTTTGGAGATCACTTGGTCCGGTCGGGGCTTGTAAGCTGCCCGAATCCGAATGAAGTTTTGGAGACCACTTGGTCCAGCGGGGCTTGTAAGCTGCCCGAATCTGAACGAAGTTTTGGAGACCACTTGGTCCGGCCGGGGCTTGTAAGCTGTCCGAATTCAAACGAAGTTTCTTAATATTTTACTTGGCCCTGCCAAGGTATGAAGATTTGTTTCAAGGCTCGGCCCTGCCGAGGTTCGGAGATTTGATTCGAGAGATAGCTCGGTTGTACCGAAAATGAATGTGTAAGCGACATCTGTTTTCTATACGACCTTTCAGAAAAAATGACTGTAGCGGTTGTGCCACGGAGAATAGAAACAAGATGCCAAAGCTGTAAATGTGGCAAGTCTATAGAGAGAGTACTCTATTGGTAATATATGTGGAGGTTGTCTGAACTCCACGTTCGGAGGATTGATTTCCCGTTCAAATCCTGGAGTTTGTAGGTGCCAGGTCTGATGACTTCTGCCACTTGATAGGGGCCTATCCAGTTCGGAGTCAGCTTTCCTTGCTCTAGCGTTTGGAGATGGATGCTTTCCGGAGGACACGATCGCCGGGCGAGAAAGATCTCCCTTTGACTCTGGAGGCATGATAGCATCCACGGATAGGGGGGGTCCTATCTCCATGGGGATGACAGCTTCTATGCCGAAGGCCATCCAGAATGGGGTCTCACTCGTGGGAACTCTCTCGGTGGTGCGGTAGACCCACTGGCCAAAGCTGAAGCTGGACGTTGGACTTCTGTGAAGCATGGAGTCAAGAACTCCTTGTCTTGCTTCATGACGCCATCTTTCTTCATGCAAAACGTGCCAAGGGGGCCAACGTGGCAACCATAAATGCCTTAATGATGGAAGGAGATAAGGCATTAAATGCCTTAAAGCAGGTAGAGGCACATAGCCTTTATGAGGCCATAAATGCCTTGGTGCGCATAGCGCGGCTATGGAAGCCGAGCTATAGTACCGAGGCAGGGAGAAGGCGAAGACAACGTCGAGTCGTGGCAAGAGGACACCGGAGAAAGGGATCGGGCCCATCGAGATCTAGGAAGATCCATGATGTAGACCACTTGCAGGGCTGGCCTAGCTCCCTTAGGACGACGAGGGGGGTCCGCTGCTCCCTCAGGAAGATGCAAAGCAGGAGCAGCTGGACGGGGAGCTTCATGGCATCCCTGAATCAAATGGGTCAGTGCTTGGACCTGCTGGACCAGTGTGACAAACTGATCCTGGGTCACTGGGGCCACTGGTGGCGATGGAGTCTCAACTGGTGGCAGCGGCGACACACTGCTCACCGGATTAGGTCTTTGGGAGATGACCTAGTCCCGAGCTTCGGAAGTAGCCTTTCTTCGATTGGCCATTGGAGGGGTTCTCTTCAAGATCAAGACATTATCTCTGGATCACAAGTTTATGGGACTTGAGGGCCCTTCCTCAAGCGCCAATCTGTTGCTGCTGAAATCCGTCCTCCAACTTGGACGCGGTGGGGCTTCGAGACGGGCTTCCTCCTGAGCGGACCTGCAAGACAGTCCTCACGCGAGAGGCGTTGGGGGTGGCCCTCTGCGGAAGACCCTCCGACGCTTAAGTCAGTGGAGATCGATAGTCAACATAAATGAGGAGAAGGCTCTCGCCGAAGAGTTCCTCCAGAGGCTCTGAGCGGAGCGCTAATGGCAGAAGTGAAGGCAGAGAGAGAGAGAAAGCTAGTGAGCAAGTGTGTGCACGGGAGATGGCATACCTGAGGGGGTCTGAAGCTATGGTATTTATAGAGGATCACCTGGTTGTTTGGATGCGTTGTGGGTCCGAAAGCTATTGAGATTCGAATCCAGTTTGTTATGAGATCGGTAGGATTCGTATCTGGTTAGTTAGAAGATCAACGGTAGGATTGGCAATGGGGAGGGTCGGGGATGAGGATGACCCCTTCGTTCCCCATACCCGTTTATTAACCTCATCCCCGTCCCCGTCCCCATCCCGATGGGTATGAAATTTCAATCCCGTCCCCGTACCCGCTGGGGAATGGGGATCCCCATCCCTGCCCCATACCCGTTCAAATAAAAATTTTAAAAGTCATATTTCACGGTGACAGCCTATACAAGGGCATGATAAAATTAAAAACAGAAAAACATGCTTTAACAAGAAGTTGATAGGATTATATTATATAAGCAAAGTCCAATTGTATAGACACTTTTCATCAACTAAAAATACTAAGTTCAAGGCTCAAGCATTCAGTTATTACAAATGCATTATTACACATGCATACTTGTATTAAAGCCTTCTTGTAACTCTATTTAAATACTCCCATGCAAAGCCATGATTTCAAGAAAGTAGAATCATACATATACATAGGTAGCACAACATGAAAAACATTAATAACACAAACCTAACCTAAGAATTGTAACCCAATGAAATAATAAGCTAAACTGCTATGAAAGAGCAACTCTTATGGCTCTACATTCCTCAGCTAAATTGAGTATGCTTCAATTATATTATGACTTCCTTTATCTTAAGGTAGCTATTCATTTTTTTGTTTGGGTTAAAAAGAAAAGTTTAGGGTTGGGCTGTTCTAGCCTCGGTAAACTTTTATTCACTAAAATTATGTATAGTCTAGGAGAGCATTTGACCTCCAATAAACTTCAAATTGGCACGATAGAAATTCCAAATGATTCAATATTACAAAACCAACTGGATGAGTATCCCCATCAAACTAATGCTACAAAACATAAACCTAAAGGCAACAATTTGCTCCATAGAAATTTTTAAAAAAATAAGAATGACCTAGCAGAATCGTCCACTTGAAGGCATAACCATCGAGTTCCATCTTTTACTTTGTCAATTCTTGATCTTGAGTTTGAGAACCCTGACTTTCTGCAAAAATAAAAAATAAACATTTAAGAATATTTAAAATATTGTGTCCTGATTCTAGTTAAATTTAGAAAAAGACCTATCTCATCAGTGTCAATATCCTCATCCAATACGCAATCTGCTATTTCTCTCATAACTCCAATCATACCACCTGTACGAGAAGAAAAACTAATCTCAATATGTACATATAAAAAAAATTGATGAATAAGTCATTATACATACTCCTTTTTTCAGCAACCCACAACCAATTTTGAGTACACATAATAGCTTCCACAGTGTCTGGATGTAGTCTACTGCGATGAGGACTTATGATTCTTCCACTGGTACTAAATGCAGACTCAGAAGCTACTGTAAACAGAGGAATAGCAAATATATCTCGAGCAATGACTTGCAATGTAGGAAATTTCATTCCATACACCTTCCACCAATTTAAGACATCAAAATCTAGATTAAATGGCACTTCATCCTCTTCTAAGTAGAAGTCCAACTCTGATTTAGAAGATCCGATCTTTTGTTTTTTCTTTTGCCTCAAATACAACTCAAAAGTAACTGTGTTACTGCTGTCAGAAGTCAATGAATCTATATGGAATGCACAAGTATCTTTTAAGCTTGATTTTTGTGATTGATACTCATTGCCAAATCAAGACAAGAACGTCGAATCTTACCCACATGGACAAAACTCTCCAAACCAAAAAGACGATTAAAATAAAATTCGACCAAAGATATCTTGTATCTAGGATCCAAAACAATCGCAGCTCCCATGACAACATGAATCACATTCCAATATTTATCAAATTTTTCCAACATATTTTCTGCCACAGACTGTATGACTTTACTTGGAGAGGACTTCCACTCTATTAATGCAAGTTTGATTTCATAAATTTTTGGAAAAAATAAGTTTGCAATAGGATACTTTGTCCCAGAAAATATTGATGTGATTTCATTAAACAATTGTAATTTCTCACAAACTTCTCTTGCAAATCTCCATTCCTCTTCACTAGGGCAATCAAAATAATGTGGTTCTTTGATTCTTTTCAATCGACAAAACACTTCTTTATAAAAAATTGCTGTTTGTAGCATTAAAAAGGTCGAATTCCACCTAGTTGGACAATCAAGGCTCAAGCATTTAGTGGTACTAACCTTCATTTGCTTCTCTATTTCTTCAAATCTCTCCTTCCTTTTTCGTGTAGCAGCAAACACTATCCCAATTTTTTCAATCCCAACTTTAATTACATCCAAACCTTCTTTAACAATCAAATTCAAAATATGAGTAGCACAGCGCATATGCAAAAAATTACCATGACTTAACAGATCATCTTCATCCAATTTAGATCTTATTAACTCGATCTTGGCATCATTTGTAGTGCAATTATCCAAAGTAATAGTAGACACTTTGTGGTCCAAATTCCATCTTAAAAGGCAATCCATTATCACTTTAGACAAAACTGAACCTGTGTGTGGATAAGGCACATAAACAAACCTAGATAAATTAAATTTTAGTTATTAAAATATAATCACTAACCTTATCACTATAAAATAAATATAATAAAATAATATCATTTAAAACATACCTTAAAACTCGACTTTGAAGAACCCAAGAATCATCAATAAAGTGAGCTGTTATGACCATAAATCCTCTCTTCTGATTGCTTGACGTCCACATGTCTGAAGTGATAGCCACTTTGCTGTTGTTGTTATTGTTGGAGATGAATCTTTCTGCCTACTCTTTCTCAATATCATATATTTTTAGAATATCGCTCTTCACGGTATTTCTAGTTCTAGAAGATATTATGAACACTGGTTGTAAAGCCAATGCAAACCTTCTAAAACTGATATGTTCCACAATAGAGAGAGGGTACCCATGAAGAATAATAGCCTTAGCAAGTTCTTGTCTCCCACACTCCTGATCAAACGAGTATTTAGATATTGTCCCTTTGTTGCCAGATTGAAAATTAGGAACAATGTGTTGTTGTGAAGGATCTTTTCTTCGTCGAAATATACAAGAGTTTGAATGATCCTTCAGATGCGTCGTCCCATTTTTTGAACCAGCAACTAATAATTTATCACAGTAATTGCATTTTGCCTTATGCACTCCATTGACTTCATACTGTGTAAAATGATTCCATACCTCACTTCTAGTTCTAGTTTTCTTTCCTGACACAATATTTGTTCCTTGTGAAGTTGGGGTCTCATTTGTTTGATTCACCGTTTCTTTAGTCTCAATATGAGTCTCTTCAATTGTATCCATTTGTCTCTTCAATTCAAATCAGCTGTTTGATAGATGGCCTCACTAATCATGCATTTAGTTGGTCAAAAAAATCCTAAAAAGTGAAGAAATTCAAACTACATGCATGCAATTAATCTTCTTGCTGCATCAAAGGAAAAAAAAAGTGAATGGCAAAAATAAAATAAAAATGCATACATAGCATTAGTCTCCAGGTCATCTTAGCCGAAAGATATCCCATGCTAATACAGGTTAGAAGGTTAAACGTCAAATGCAAGGCACCTATATTAGCACAATAAGTACAATATAAAAAGCCTCTTTTGTTTAACAAACCAGATTTTGTTATTTAAGTATTCATGTTATACCAATATCAGGGTGCTTACTAGAAAAGGCATGTTGAAATTCTATTATCATTAGATACATTTTCTCCCAACAATTCAATCAGGTTTTAATTCCAATACTCTATACCCATCTATCTCTACCTGATTAGACCAGAACTTCATTTGAACCAAGATCAAATCTCACCTATCAACCTTTGTTTAAGAACATATTCTTTCCTGTAGAACTTTTCATGGGTCATTCACCTTTGCACAACAACAAATATAAATAAAATATATTATTAATTTTAAAAGTTAATTATAATGTATAATCCCAACCAGATCTTCCTGCATGCCCATAACAACGCACTCACTGGTTAACCATCTCTTATCCTCACATGCTTAAACATGTAACGCTTTGTCATTTCACATTTTAACAATTTTGATCAATTGCAAAAATTCTTTGGAACTTTTGTACCGGTAGTGGCATATCTCAATGTAGCAATTAAACACTCAAAGTTTCACAGAATAAAGAACACACAACGTTTGTGATTCACTCATTCTCAAGTTGAAATTAAATAGTTCATGATGCATCTTAGAAAATAGATTTTCAGTTAGCTTTTACGCTACTAGTTATGGGGTACTGCAGATGGTAGAGTAAATGATAGATGGTAGAGTAAATGATTGTAACCACAATCCAAGCATCTGTGCTATACAGTAGCAACTAGCATTATAGTACTAATGTCTAGGCATGTGGAAATGCACAAGATGCACTGCAACACGGAAAAGGGAGTAAAAAAATAGGAGAAAAGTTTAAGTAATCGCACCCTCCGAAAACTTGTTAAAGAAAAAGGGAACAAACTAAAAAGAATTAAAACAAACGGAACCATGCTCCTCACCTTGGTGACCTGCTCCCAAAATCTGCAACCATCCGACAGAGAGGTCATACGGATTCATGGTATTAGGAAAGGAATCATCTTGAACTCTTATCTCGCCAAATTTCAATGACGCCAACGACCAGGAGAGCAAGAACGGAGGAAAAGCAGCAACAAGCCAGCAAGAAGAAGAGATATTTTCCTTCTAAATCAATAGGGAAGAGCACAAAAAAGAAGAGGGGCCTTTCTTTACGACGGACGGAGAAGAAGACCGAAGGCAACTCCTTTACGTACTCTTCTTTCTTCGTTGTTCTTTCTTCCTGATTTATTTGATGGCACGGCGTCGGCAATCAGCTTTTAGGGCAGAGCAAGAACCAAGATTTTTATGACCTCTAAATCAACGGGGAAGAGAAAAGGCAGGAGCAAATATTAAATGGAAAGGCGATACCTTTCCTTTATTTCCTTCACCATTAAGAGTAAGGATGAGTCTTTTCCTATTCTTCTTGATAAGATTCCTGTTTTGAATCTTATAAGCTTTCCGCGCCGGACTCCGCAGAGGTATGTGGATCGCTCAGGCTACCGAGTGATAGAAGGGACCGGCTGGAAAAGCTGGGCGGGGAATGGCTCGGTTAGAGCCAATGAACGGTAGCTCGGCCGGAGCCGAGAGACGATAGACGATAGCTCGACTCGAGGGGCCGAGAGATGATATACGATAGCTCGGCTCGAGGGGCCGAGAAATGATAGACGATGGCTTGGCTCGCGGGGCCGAGAAACAAGAGAGGATAGCTCGGCTCGAGGGGCCAAGAAAGGCGATAGCTTGGATGGGACCGAGGGCGATAGCTCGGATGGGACCGAGGGGCGATAGCTCGGATGGGGGTGTGAAACGCGATCCGCGCCTTGAGAATCCTTGGCTCGGTGAGGGGCTAAGGCGCCCCGACCTACTAAGGTTGACTTATCCCCAGCGGGCGTCGCACAGCGAGCAGAAATCAGGGCTAGAAAGACTCAAAAATGATGGTGAGTTTTTTTTTCTTTTTTCCTTTTTTAAGTAAGATTCTAGAAAGATGGTGAGATTTTTTTTAAAGAAAGATTCTAGAATTTCTTCTGTTCTTTTGGGTTAGCTTATTTAAATTAAGACTAAATTCAAAATTATTAAAAATTATATAATTAAAAATTTTGATTGAATCTATATCCATGATGTTTGATATTGAGTTTTCTTTTTAATATATCTCGAATCAAAGTTCAATTGAGGAAGTTAGGATCAATTATAAACATGTATCACTCTTGATGAATTTTTGATAAATTATGAAAATGTATTGATGGTGATAAAGATGATTTTTAAAATTTTATCTAAATTTTTATAATTTAAAATTATGTTAAATGAGTTAAAAGTTAGTATTAAGTCAAAAATCTATTTTAAATATTCATGGATATTTTTTTTGTTTTCTTAAAGAAATTAGAGTCTTAAAAAAAATTAGGAAGTCTATTGATCTTCAAAATTAGTATTTTATGAAGAGTAAAAGATTTATTTACTTTAGAAATTTTCTATATAAATAGGGCTAAATGGAGATCTTTTAATATCAAATAAAAGGTAAAAGTTGAAGAATCAAGAAGGATGATAGAATATGTGAGCCTCAAAAATTAGAGATTAGTGCTAGCAATTTTATCTAAGAAAGTAAGTAAATCCAATCATGATTAAAGTAATTTTTTAAATTATTAAAGATTTAAGTCTTATAATTTATGAATGTTCTATTTAATTACTTAAAAATCCTAGTTTAATTGATTAAATATTTTACATTAAAAAATATGTGTTTAAATTTTAGTATATTTACTTGCTTTATAAAATTTATTTGAAAAAGTTATTATGCTTAATAGTAAATTTCAGCATCTTTTCTATATGCTAGGATTACAGATTTTGCAAAATTCCTGTAAATGATATCATCAAAACTTGGATCAAGTATGTGTGTTATGATATGTTATTCATATATAGGTTAACTTTCTATTGAATTATTAGTTTGTGTGATAATTTACTTTTAAATTCATGACAGATGAAACTTAAGTTATGAGAAATTGTATATCAACTAAACAAATTACAAGTTATATGATATGAAACGAATCATGACAAGTTATAACATATATATCATAAGCTATTGACTCTCAATCAACTACAATTCATAATTTATTGTTCCTACATTTTAAGACTTGTATAAAGCCTTTTAACACCATAATCTACCTTCATAAGGGATATATAAAACAACCTATTTTTGACCAACTTCCGTAGAGTTAAATATAGCGACCTACTCTGGCCTTACCATAGGATTCATATGTGACCATAGTTATGACTTCATAATTTTGAAATAAAAGCTTTAAGTTTTAAATTTAATATTGTTACTATAAACACTACAGAGATTTTAAATATTGCGACGTCCAAATGCGTCGCAATTGCGTCGCTAAACATGATATTGCGACGCAATAGCGACGCAATGATGGCGTCGCTCAACTGTCCGTCGCAATACTTTTCGCAATTGCGCAATATTGCGACTCTCTGCGACGCTCTGCGAACATTGCGTCGCAATATTGCGACGCATAAAATGCGTCGCTAAATTTAAAAATAAATTTTTAAAAAAAATATTATTAAATATTGCGACGCATAATTTGCGTCGCAATATTTAAAATTAATTTTAAAAAATTTTATTAAATATTGCGACGCAATGCGTCGCAATATTTAAAAATTTTTTTAAATATTGCGACGCAAGGTAATTGCGTCGCAATATTTAAAATAATTTTTAAGATAAATTCAATTTAGTCGCTAATGCGTCGCTATTAAATTTTTTTTAAATATTGCGACGCCAGGTCATTGCGTCGCAATATTTAATAATAATTTTAAAAATATTAGCGATGCAATTGCAGTCGCTAATGCGTCGAAATTTTTTTTTAAAAATATTTAAATGATTAAAAATTAAAACGGTTAATAAATTTCGTTAAATCTAAATATTGATACAAACATTTTTCACTCAATCCAAACAATAATAAATTTCAAAAAATAATTATATATTAAAATTTTGAAGTTTTTACAACATAAAAAAAAAAAAAAAAATACATCAAGAATCTGAACGATCACGTGGAGGCTGTGGAGGCTGAAGACTCTGCGACAAGCGTCTAACCATATCCCGCAAATAGTGCATCTCATCTCGCATGTCTGCAACCTCCTGATCCCGGCCTCGCATACGATCCTCAAAATCCTGCTCGAATCCTGCCGAACCTCCTCTGCAATAGATCTGCGAAGCTCCTCTAAACGCTCGGGAGGAAGATCACAGGAACTCGCGAGCTGGAGGCCTGATGGGGAAAAAATGTAGAAGCTCTAGTGCCCATACCATAGACCCTGCGGTCTCGTGGCTGGGCACCAACAGCCTCCAAAAACACACGTCGACTCTCCTCTGCTGAGAGTTCGACGGGCGTCTCCCCATCAGTAGAGTCGACCTGCGATGCCTGGGAGCGAAGCTCCTCGACTCGTGTCTTGAAATTATGAAATCAACAATAAATGAGTTAATAAATTTCTAGAAATAAAATTTTAGAAATTAAACAGATACTACATAAATCTAATTTCTTACCGCAACCTCCCGTGATCGCGTATCGACCCAGGAGCCGTCCTCCTGGTGTGTGTCGCCCTGAATAGACGAAACTCACCAGGATCTCCGCCCTCCTGCTCAGTCTATAACAATAAAAAAAATGATATTAATAAAATATTTGTAAATAACTAAAATAGTAATTAAAATATTTATGTTTTCTTACCATACGCCGTCTGTGCTCCTGAATCGAAATGGAGCCCGAAGTATGACGGGAGAGACCCGTGCCAGGACCGCCCTTCTCAGATCGGCGGTTCGTGCTGGCTGATGCGGACCTCCTGCCAGCCATCGGACTCCCAGGCCTGCTGCCACTCGTGCCAAATACCCTCTGGCACGTGCGCAGGACGCTGACCCGATGACCTCCAACGATGAAGCATGTCGGAGTATCGGCGTCGCGTCAGAGCCTCCCATGCTGCCCTAATGGCATCATGGGTGGCAGGATCCCACGTAAACTTTTTCTGCATTAAAATAAACAGTTAGTTTCTGAATTTATTAACTTTAAAGAATTATATATCACTGATAAATTGTATTTAATAAGTTTACCTGAAACTCAGAAAAATAAAACTCCCTCGTGGCTGGCGATACGTGGCGCCAATCGTAGCCACTGGGATCTGCACGCCTCTGAAAAACGGCGCTGATGTGGCTGGATACATGATGCTGCTCAATGAATCTGTTAAAAAAATGCAAGTTTATAAGTAATGACTTAAAAACATAAACAAATATTTTTAATTAGTATATACTTACATCCCCTGAGCATCAAGTCGAAGTACGTGCGGCCGATGGGAAGAACTCTCGGAGGTCTGTGCCGATCGGCTGGATGGTAATACTGCTGCAGAGATCGAAGGCTGCGCCTCTGCTGGAGATCCAAACTCTCCATCTCCGACGCTCATGTGATCTGATGTCGCAGGATCCAAACTACGTCTCTGCTCACCCCTGTCGTCGGTAGATCTACCTCTGCCCCTCATACTGAAAATACTAAAGATTCACACAATTAAATTACGATTAATGATTGACTATGTAAAATTTAACACTTATAAAAAAAGTTAAATTTTAAAAAACCTTTATGTTTAATCGGTGTCATTTGTTTCGTGAAATGTTGGTTCAACATCCGATGCCGTATCGGATTGCGAATCAGTTTCATTATCATCGGAAGGAAACCGAACATTTGCATCCGCAATTTCTTGGACATCACCACTTGGATCTCTAAGTGATGTTTCAGGAGCCCTTGTGTCGTCCTCAATTGCATGCATTTCCATCTCATCCTCTTGAAATGCAGGGCACTCGGCTGATTGACTTGATGAACTCTCCTCTAATACGATTGTTGAACGTGGGACGATTTTAGAAACGGCCCACCAATCTCGCTTGTCGTTGCGCAAACTTGGATATCCGCAGTAAAACTTGCTGAGCTTGGGATGCAAGGATGAATGGGTCATATTTCTGTAATCTTCGTCGATGGTTCACTTCAACCAAATTATAGTCGTTATGAACCCTTTTGCCCACAGGAACTTATCGGATCGAACCAATCACAACGAAACAATACGGTTCGTTTCATAGGCCAACCGGGATATTCAACTTCAACCACCTCTACTAACTTTCCATAATAATCCTGCATATTTGCTCCAACACTTTCTCCTTTTACACACACGCCCCAGTTCTGCGTGCCTCTTGAAGCTGCTAATCGTTCAATCTGAAATTTGTACCCATTTACAAAATAGCCAGTAGAGGTTGTTACGGTCTTCAATGGCCATTGCGATAGACATTTAATGAAAATATTGTCGGTTGTCGACCATGGACCGTTGACCTATAAATTAATAAGCTATTGACATCCAATTCAAAAAATAATTGCCATTATCGAAATTGATTGAGTGATACTACTCACAAATTCATAAAACCAGTAAGCAAACTCCGTTTCTAATTTCTGCCCAATTGCAACTTGACTGATGTCGGGATTCATCTGTCGTTGTCTATCACAAACATCCTTATGGGATGAAAAGGATGAAAACTACTGTTAGAAATTAAATATTATGGTATATTATTATATAAATTTAAATTTTCAATTTAGCATTGAAGTATACACTTACTCAATATATGGATCGACTTCTCGACAGTTCATTAGGATGTAATAATGTGCTGCATTATACTCCATATCGCTAAGATTTCTTGACTTCTGCCCACCAAATGAACGGCCGATAGCTTTAAAAATTGATATTCTACCGTCATTAGCTTCTGCTTCGTCCACACATACGTCATCGTTACGACCATGATTTCGGCTCCTCGTGTGGACGTGACCCTCAAAGTAATGCGAGGCAAAAGCTGAAACTTCTTCGACCAAGTGTGCATTGCATATAGAACCTTCAACCCTTGCCTTATTACGCACATTATTTTTTAACTTCTTAAGATACCTATATGTAAAGTTGCAACAAAAAATTAACGAATTTTTCAAGCAATGAAATAATATTTGAAATGTCAACATATCTTAATGATGTATATATTTACCTCTCGAAAGGATACATCCAGCGATACTG